>VCAZ01000032.1:250000-297500 GCA_005784505.1 Bagarius yarrelli | reverse complement strand
ACAGGGAGACAGACAGGAAAACATACAGGCAGACAGACAAACAGACAGGCAGACAGAGAGGCAGACAGACCGATAGACAAACAGGGAGACAGACAGACAGAGGATCTGGTTTCATTCCAACTTCATTAATCTGTGCAGTGTAAACAGGGAAGTCCAGAGGGAGACGGTAAAACTCCTCACAGCGGAGGACAGACAATAATCTGTCTGTCTGTCTCTCAGTATCAGGGGGACGAATGATACAGTGTACAGAAGTGGCAGGAGAGTTAACGTCCCCCTGAACACGCTGAAGAGAGGAAACACACACCGGGTCTGTGATGATAAACTCTCAGAATTAAAATCTGTAAATAAATCAACTGTTGAATAAAGACCTAAAAATGTTTGTTGGGTTTTTAGTATTTTCTATTTTTGCATTATTTTTAAGATTCATTTTACCGAAGAGCTAAAAATAAACATTTTTTATCTTTTCTACGTCCAATTAAAGCAACAATAAATCTGTAAATCTATATTTAGTGACTGGTTGGTGAAGTGAAGCTGTTAAACACTGAGCTGAAGTCATACCGTGTCCCCTCAGATGCTGCAGATTACACACTCTCCATGTGAGGTCAAATATTCCACTCATTCGCTGTATATATGTGTGTGTGTGTGTGTGTGTGTGTGTGTGTGTGAGGTTTGTCTCTTTGGCTGTTTAACTGTGTAACAGATGTTCACAAGCTTTTTTACTCCACAATAAGAGTTACTGATACATTATATAATATCAGTCAGTATTTATCTTTGGTTAGCACTGCTGCCTCAAAGCAAGGAGGCTGCGGGTTTGACTCCCCTGCAGGGGTCTTTCTGTGTGCATGTTCTCCCTGTGGGTTCTTGCGTGAGTTACTCCGGGTTCTCCGGTTTTCTCCCACAGTTCAAAAACATGAATGTTAGATTGATTGGCGATTCTAAATTGCCCATAAGAGTGAGTGTGAGTGTGTGTGGCCCTGTGATGGACTGGTGACCTGGGATAGACTCCAGCAGATCCCCGTGACCCTGAATAAGGAAATAAGTGGGTATAGAAGATGAATGAATAAATAAATTTATTGACTTTTAAGGGCCATTGATCACATTTTAACAGTTGCTGACATCTAGTGGCAGACTGGGAAAAAGTGCATGTTAAAGTGCCCGTACTTTGTTAATTATTTGTATAGTATTTATAAAAATAATAAATAAATACATAAAAAATTAATAAAATCAAAATCAAAATTAAAATAAATGAATAAGTAAATTAATTAATTAATTAATACTTTCACAAAAAAAAGTCTCGATTCCAAAATTACACTTTCGGCTTTGTCTCCTGCTGAACTGCAACGGCATATTAAAGTGCTGCCACCTTGTGGTACCCAAAGTTATAATTTCTCCTTTATTTATTTATATATTTATTTTTCGAAATTAGTTAAATTTGTAATAAATAATTATATTATGGATGTCTTATAACATATTTATAAAAACATATGTTTAAAAAAACGTTGACATACGTTAGCATACACTATTTTGTAATGCTGGTAATAAATCTACTGTTATTTCCTGATTCTTTAGTAAAGTTCAGGAAATAAAACTTTGACTGGTTTTTATTTATTCGCTAAAACATTTTTCAGGAATAAAAATTTAAAAAATGAAAAGATTAGATGGTGAAGAGGTAAAGAAGTGAGATTACAGAGTGAAGAAGTGATATTTAGAGACAGTTGTGAGACCAGCTATGATGTATGGTTTAGAGACAGGGGCAGAGCGGAAGATGTTGAGGTTTTCTTTGGGAGTGATGAGGTTGGACAGGAGTAGAAACAAGTTCATCAGGGGGACGGCTCATGTTAGATGTTTTGGGGAGAAAGTCAGGGAGTCCAGATTGAGGTGGTTTGGACATGTACAGAGAAGATAGTGAATATATCTGTAGAAATGAAGCTACCAGGCAGAAGGTAAAGAGAAAGATCAAAGAGGAGGTATAGGGATGCGATAAACGAGAACATGAAGTTAGTGTGTGTGAGTGAAGAGGATGTAGAGAATAGGATTAGGGGGAGACAGATGATTGGCTGAAGAGTAACAGACGAAAGGAGGAGAAGAGGAGGATTAAATGTGACTCGAAGGTTATTACAGTTTCTGATCCTGGATCTGTTTCGGTTTTGGTTGTCATGTGATTGCGGTGATGTTGATTAGCTTTAGTGTTTTTTCGAGCTGACAGTCTGTAGCAGTGGTGTGAGTCTGCGCTCGCACCGGATTGGTCGGTTTTATTTGTTTATGTTTATGTTTTTGTTGTTGATTACTTGCCCTTCTGTTAGTTATGATCTGGCGTCAGCTCTCGTCCCTCATCACACCGCTAGTTCTTGGCCTACATCGATGACCCGGGGTTATTTTTTATCCCATCTTGCCCCAGATGTGCAGTTTCCCGCTAATTCCATCAGTGAGAATTTCCTCCCCTCTGATCAGATTTATTGTGACTTTTTGATTAAATCTGTCTGATTTCTTTAGCTGGACTTTTGGTATTACAGCATTATTTCGGGTCGTGTTTATGATCAGACGGTTGATTTGTTTCCGCAGACGGACGGAGATTAAATCGCTGCACGATTAAAGCCTAAAATCTTTATTTTTTCTGATAAGAAATTCAGTAAGAAAATCTTTAGAGCGGAAGTTTGACATTGGGGCATTTTTTTGTCGTAATTCGTGTAAATTTAGCTTCATTTAGGTGAGTGCAAATGTTTGTACACCCCAGGACAAAATAGCTAAAGAAAAGCAATTGTACATAATTTACAACTGTAAAGTTTTAATAGAATTAATAAAGTATTAATAAAAGTATTATAAAGTATTAATAAAGTAATAAAGTATTAATAATAAAATTAATACAGACATTTAAAAAAATCAAACATTTTTAAGTATTCGTTCATCTTCTATAGCCGCTTATAGCTGGGGGCAGTGGTGGCTCAAATGGTTAACTTGCTGATCTGAAGACCAGGAAGATCTGGGTTCAAGCCCCACCACCAGCAAGCCAACCACTGTTGGGTCCTTGAGCAAGACCCTTAACCCTTCCTGCTCCAGGGGCTCCGTATCACAGCAGACCCTGTGCTCTGACCCCCCAACTTACTAAGAAGGGATATGCGTTAAAACACTGCATTTCATTGGCTCTGTACACGTACCTTCCACAATCGGACAATAAAGTTGAATATTTATTTATTATTTATTATTATTTATTTATTCCCTATTCGGGGTCACAGGGATCTGCTGGAGTCTATCCCAGCTGTCTCTCTGAAAGGGTGAAAGACAGGAGGGGGACACCACCCTGGACAGGTCACCAGTCCATCACAGGGACACACACACTTATACACACTCCTATGGGCAATTTTAGAATCACCAATCAATCTAACATACATGTTTTTGGACTGTAGGGGGAGGAAACCGGAGAACCCGGAGTAAAGTAAACCCACACAAGCACAGGGAGAACATACAAACTCCACTCAGAAAAGACCCCTGCAGGGGAATCGAACCCGGGACCTTCTTGTTGCTGTGAGGCAACAGTGGCTGCTAAACACTAAACCCCTGTGCTGTGATCATCATTTTAATGTATTTAAAGGAAATTTACATTTGTAGCTTCATAGAAAACGTTTTGTGTCATTTTTTCTTTTGTGTAACTTTTCTTTTTAAGATAAAGATTACCAAATTTTAGAATTTGTTCAATAATAATATTTTATTCATAAAAATTATCCAAATTAAATTTTGTAACTTTTTGTAGTAAATGTTATTAATAATATTACTGTATTTTCCAAACTTTTTTTTTTATTTCCTGTTATTTATAATTAAAATATTTATTACATTTAATTGTAAATGATAATAAATCTCTGTGATATAATTGCATTCCTTCCTCAGGTCCTGGTGTGACCCTGTGGGAGCTGTAAACCGCTTGAAATAAACATTGGTTGTGTTAGTTGTGTTTGTGTGTGTGTGTGTGTGTGTGTGTGTGTGTGTGTGTGTGTGTGTGTGTGTGTGTGTGTATGTATGTCGGGGCTTAGCTGCAGTTAGACAGTCTCTCTGTGGTGTGTAAATATCAGACATCTGATTGTGCTCATTTGTAAAGTCAGACACCTGGCTCTGAGCTTACAGTGGTATTAGTGAAAATACACACACACACACACACACACACACACACACACACCACACACACACACAATGCCCACGCGCACACACACAGAGTCATACACAGACTAAACAGTGTAAGTCTGTGTGTTATTTAATAAGCGCAATGGGACATAACATGGTGTGTGTGTGTTTGTGTGTGTGTGTGTGTGTGTGTGTGTGTGTGTGTGTGTGTGCATAAATAGAATTGTATAGAGTTCTCGGTGCACATATAAGTGGTGCATACATGAGTGGCTAAGTGTGTGTGTGTGTGTGTGTGTGTGTGTTCTATTGTTAAGTGAACTCAGTGACTGTCAAAGTTAATGTCAAAGATATCCAACGAGCCGACAGTAATGCCTTAACACCTGTTTCTCTCTCTCTCTCTTTCTGTGCCTCTCTCATTCTGTCTTTGTCTCTCTTATATCTCCTCGCGGGTCTCGATTATCTCTCTCTAGGGCTCTAAGATTCTCTCTTCTCTGTCTCTCTTAATCTCCTCTCTGGGTTGTCTGTCTATTTTCAATATCTCTCTCTCTCTCTCTCTCTCTCTCTGTTTCTCTCAATATCTATCTCTGTCTCTCTCTGTTTCCTCTCTGTCTCTCTTTCTCTCTCTCTAGCTCTCGCTCTCCTTCTCCCAATGTCTCTCTCTCTTTCTCTCTCTCTCTCTCTCTCTCTCTCTCTCTCTCTCTCTCCTCTACTTCATCCTTTCTTGCTTTTAGTCCATTTTTTCATCAGTTAATGATTTGTTTACTTCTTTTTTTTTTTACAATTTTTTTCACAGTCTCTTCTTTACACTTGATCTTTCTCTCATCCTGTCCTTCTACTTCTTTATCATCATTTCTTGTTTTTTAACTGTTTTTTTCTTACAGTAGGTGGGTAGTCTTGTGATGTGTGTGTGTGTGTGTGTGGTGTTTATGCGGCGATGTTTTTGCTCAGGCTGATGGCAGGCGTCGGAGTCGTGGCCTCTGGCTGCTCGGTAAGCTGCGCTGTCACTGTTGAGCTTAGCGCCTCCGTTCCGGCCTCTTTATGAGCGCACAGTTGCCCCGACCGCTGGCTAAACTTAGACGTGACAACAGTTGTGCACGCCGCTACGCTGCTATATCAGGAAACGACAACACACCTCCTCTTCTAATACAGGCCTATTGTCTCCACGCTGGTGTTATTCATTATTACCCCGCAATGCTAACAACACCGAAAAAAAAAAATCCCGTCTGTTCCATGAACTTGCTCACGGTGTGACCGATTATTCGATCTGATATAAAAGATTATAAATCTGATTAATTACGTCTCAAAAAGACGATTGACATCATGGTGCTGGAAATAACGTCCATACACTCTGTCACGAGTCCAAGATATAAATAAACCCGTTCGCGTTTCCCGGTGAAGTGAGCGAAGGAAGTCGCCTTGCCAAGTGGACGCATATTTTCCCTTTGTCCTATGTTTAGGGTGGCATGTGAATATGTGTGTGTGTGTGTAGTGATAAACACCTTTCCACCTCACACAACCCCACAAAAATTCTATGTTGCCCTCTAAGTTGAGGGGTCACATGTCCGGGTGGGTGACACGCTGATCTCACCCTGTCCTGCTTTACAGTCCAGCCGATTGGAAGGTGAAGTAAATGCCGATGCCTGATTACACACACACACAATTAGACAATACGGCGCAGAACTCGGGCTTGTCAGCACTGGTGGGGACGCGGTGAATAATCCCATTTAAAATAATCTACACAGGAAGTAGCGGGGAAAAAATGCGGTCGTGGCGGCGTTTAGAGCGACGATATGGGATGGAGGTTTATGTGGGAATTCTGGGCATGGGAATTCCCGGGACTGTTGAGCTCTAACACTGAACTACTCTCAAATCTGAAATCTAAACTGATCAGAACAAAATTTAACACAAACTCTTTGTCTTTGTCTTAGTATGAGACAGATACAAAAGAAATCCTGACAAAGCTGCGGTTTTACTGTTAATTCGCTTCCATAGCAACAATTTACTGACCCCTGTAGGGCAAATACACAATCATAATAATCATATGATAGAGGAGGGTAGGCAAATATTTACATTCTGATTACTTATAGAAACAATGACTGAAGTATCAGTAAAAGTATTAATGTTTAAAGTGAGTAAGAGAGTAATAAAGCGTGGCATGATGAGATTCCTCCAGTTGTGAGTTATTAATTACTTCCGATCTGATTAAATGAAGGGAAAATCCAGAATCCAGTAAAAATACTAACTAATAACTACACAACTATGCTAGCATGGGGAAGTGCTAGCATAATGGTTAATGTGTTCGACTGCTAATTGGAAGATCAAGGTTCAATTCCCAAAAACCAAGTTGCCGCTGTTGGGCCCCTGAGCAAGGCCCTTAACCCCCAATTGCTCAGTTGTACAAAAGAGATAAATGTAAGTCGCTCTGGATAAGGTCTCCTCTGTGTTTTTTAATAAATAAATTGTTACGGTAAAAAAGAATCTAACATCTGTGCTACCACTGTACAACTGATAATAATGCAATGGCTAAGTTTGCAATTTTTTATCCACTTGAACAGAAAAGGGTTAAGGGCCTTGCTCAGGGGCCCAACAGTGGGCATTTGGTTACGCTGGGAATCTTTCGACTGGCAGTCCAACGCCTTAATCAATGAGCTACCAGATTTACATTTATGTAATTTGGCTGATTAAATTTTTTCGAGCAGATGAAGGGCCTTTCTTAGGGGCCAAACGGTGGTAGTTTTCTGGTGCTGAAAACTGAACCCAGTGTGTTTCCATTTCTATCACACTTCGCTTTATAAAAGCCACACCCTTTAACCCCAACCTTGACCTCCGTAATTTCTCGCACACCCGCTTACATCATTCAGGTCTTAAAGGTCTTAAACCATTTGTCTTTAGATGTCCACCATATTTTAAGCATATTTCAGGCCTCTAAGTCACTGACCCGAGGTCACAGGAAGTGGACGGTCCTTGCACAGGGAACAGATCGGAGGCTGGGTTTCTTTTTTTTTTTTTTTACGACGGAGAAGTCAAGGTCGCTTCGGAATTAGTGATATTCCGCGGCAGGGAAACAGCTTGCTCCGATGGTCGGACGTGTCATAATCGGTTTCTCTCTCCTCTTCCCATCCCGCTTTTTTTTTCCCTGCACCAAATGGCACTGAACACATTGTCTTTAGCTGCAAACACAGTCACTCCCAGCAGGTCGACTCTACATTACTGCAGTAATTAGTAAATTAATGGAGATTGAGGCAGACATCTGTACCGAGAGGGGTCAACGCTAGCAGATGCTCAGGCAGCAGCATGCAGAAAAACGCCTTAATAAACAATTACGCCAAGAGAGGAAGATAGAGAGACAGAGTGATGCGTCACATGACTTCTGGGGGACCTTTTTTTTGAGGGGGTTCATAATTTTAATTGTCTATCTAAGTGAATAAACATGCAACGTTTTCATCCTCTTTAATGTCAACATATGTTCCCTCTATCCATCTGTCTGTCTGTCTGTCTGTCTGTCATTCACTCTCTCAGGTCAGGTCCTTCCTAAAGCTTAAGGATGGAGATGTGATTAAGTTCCAGTGTGTTCTTATCTCATCCACTCGTGTACGTTTGATCAAAACGGATGAATTTGACGGTGTAGGAAGAGATTCCGGAGCCCGAGCCTGAGCCTGAGCCCCTCCTTAGGATTACTCGGCCTCATCTCGTCGGATTAAGTCTATGAAAATATCCTTGTATTATTTTTCTGGATGCTTATTGTATTAATACATTTGTGTCCTGACCGGGCGTCCTTTCCTCTACTCTCTCTCTCTCTTTCTCTGTCTCTCTTGCTTAAACTGGTCCAGATAATCTTCCTACAAGTCTTGATTTTAAAAATTAACATATATTTATTATTAGTTTTATTTTAATTTTAGGTAATATACGAGCTCAGCAATGCCAATAAAAAATAATAGGTAAATATATGAATAATTTTTAACAAAAATAAAATAGGAATAATATTAAACGTACATATCAAGCCAAACAGGTGAGGTTTTCATTTCGATAATATTTACACTTCATTTAACCGAGGACGTCTTTAAAGTCTTTATCAATCAACCACTTGTTCCAGTCCGTTCTAAAAGCACTGAGTTCATCTTCAGCTTATATGTAAGTTCTTCCATCATCTTCAATAATCTCTAAAACACTGTTCACAGTTCAGTGATATCGTTAAGTCAATTCCTAGTCGTCGTCTTTTTATATGCCATAAAAAGAATCTTACGTAGATATTGGTTGATTTTAGGAACTATGTCTTTAATATGTCTCATGATGAGGTTCTGGGTTCTTTTTCCAAGCACTTCAGACAGACGTCCATATCCAGAGCGACTTACATTTTAAATGAATAAAAACAACTGAGCAATTTGGGTGTTAAGGGTGATCTTCCAATTAGCAGTCTAACACCTTAACCACTGCGCTACCACTTCCCCTGCACATCGTTTATTATCGTTATTAGAAGGAATCCTCTTTAGTGGCTTAAGATACCTTATCGAAAATTATTAAAAAAACGTGTATAAATTAACTTTTTCAACTATTTTTATTATTGGAAGTGACTTGTGGATGCCCTGCAGACGGCTGATGCTAAATGTAATTATAAATGAATTAAAAGTATAATTATGTTGTCAATTAATTATTGATAAATGTTGATTTCTGGCTGTTAAAGAGAAATAAAAAAAATCTCCCACATCACCATCATCATCATCATCATCATTATCTCAGAACGTAGTCCTATAATAAAGCTATTAAATCCTGAAATGGGGAATTTGAAGAGGTTAGACTGCTGATTGGAAGATTGAATGTTCATTTCTCAGTAGCACTAAGCTGCCACTGCTGGGCCCCTGAACAAAACCCTAAACATTCCAACATTCCCTAAAACAACCCTAAACATTTTCCTAAGAAAAGTTACGGTCATTTGCCAAATGCCAGAAATGCAGAATTTTAAGTTTTTATAATTACGATAGATATTTCACTGCCCCTGGGTAGCTGGTACTTTCCCCTATTACCCCATTACATAATAAGAAAAGGACAAGCTCATATTTGAAGTCTGAACTTTTTCCTGGAACGGCAGGTTCAGTATGAGTGCCAGCATGGTGAGGCAACACGTCCAGCTTAGACTCTGACCTGGACCTCAAGGGTACGTTCTGATTGTGGTCCAAAATAAAGGAAAACTTTGAGCTTGGAAAGATTTTTCGGTGACTTGTAATGTAAAGAGAAAAAAAAAAGTTCTACATATGTATTTTTAACATTACACACAAATCTTTATGTCGAAGCCTGTGGGTTTGTGTTTTTACACTAAAAAACGAATTTATCTCCCCAGCTAATCTTATATATTATAAATAATTCTTAAATAATCTATATATCAGATAGATTTATATATATATATATATATATATATATATATATATATATATATATATATATATATATATATATTTATATATATTTAACAACTTACAATTACAGCTGTTAAGTTTATCATTGTAATGTTGGCAGGTTTACTGCATTTATAATAATTAATCGCTGGATGATATTACAGGATTTATTCATTTATGTGAATATTATTTTTACTATCACAAAGCAGTGATGAAGATTTATTTCCATGACCCAGATGATAAAAAGTGACCATTAAAAAAAATACATGAAACCATGTCAATCTTTTAAGAAGCTCAGGAGGTAAAGAGGCTTTGGAGCTGAAAGATGGAACATATTGTGCCGAGACAGAAGCAGGCTTGATTAATGGGCATGATAATCATCTCATCAAATCACTCTCACTTATTAAATCTTGTTTAATATCCAAATGAGGGCCCCCTTGAGCAGATTTAGTCAATTTTGCCCCCCTTTCCTTCTAGCACAGCGAGAGAGCTCGAAGCCGAGCCACTTGGCTTCACTTTCAGAATCCTGGCCTCTAAAAATGTCTTGTCTGTTCTCTTCCAGGAAAAAAAATTAAAATAAAACTTCCACGTCCTTTACCACATAAAGGTTTTGGGATTTGTTATTAATTCCCAAATTTGTTTAAGGAATATTGTTCTAATGATCTTTAGAACAGAATTCTGGAAAACTGGAAACTTCTGGAGAATTAGAACTAAGAGTTTTCTAGATAGACTAACTTGACCTTATCCTCTTTACAGATTATTGATGCACTCTTTAATGACCGGCTCGCACTGATAAATATAGATGATTCATGGAAAGGATCTATTAATTAATCGATCCGGTTGGAAAGTCTATCTAATAATTCACCAAATTATTCTAAACTTATGCTGGAAGCTTCTTCCTGACCAACCCTTTAAACCAACATTCTCAATTCATCCATTAGTACAATGAAGAATCCTGAATGGAATTCCCTGGAGAAGCTCGACCTCGAAGTTTAAAAAAGAGCAACCTGAACCTCATCACGTACACCGGTTCTCCTTCATCTGACCCGGCGAAGCTCCCACCTCGCTCTGAAAAGAACAACATGCCATTGTCTTATTTACGGTCCGCATGTGTTGCACGGCATCTTCATGGCACAAAGGCCAAGTGACAAGGGCTTCTAAGAAGAAGCGGAAAATATCTCCCCATCGACCCCCTCCCCACACACACCTCCCTTTCTCTCTCAGTTTGAATTATAGGTATCTCTCAATAGCTGCAATCAAGTTGAGCCCCCACACCACCAACTCCACCACACACCTCCCCTTTTTTCCCAAACTGATGTCACCCAGGCGGCAACTGGCGCAAGGTGACTAAAAGGGTATTGTGCATCTTCCGCAAGTGCCTTCCATTTCTTTCCATGTATTGTTGGAAAGCAGCTGTCAGCTACCTGGCCCTCGCATGCCGTGTCTGTGCCGACGATCTTGGCAGCCGGAGCTTCAGGCTTTGGATACCAGAGCGAATCAGTTCTTAAAGATGACTCTTGGCCCCACATGGAGGGGCAGAGGGGGTGTGGGGGGAGGCTAGTGGTGGTGGTGGGACAAAAGGCTTAAAGCTGCTGTCAGCAGAGCATGCATTGATGGAGAACAAAAGACATCCCATCGTCCTCCTCACCGCTGCCAGACACTTTTATTACAATGCCATGCATTCAGATCCTGAGGTCATATCTCAAACAAAGGCTTGAATGTCACCTTTACCTGCTAAAAGCACCCTCATCGCTCAAAGCACAACTCTCACAGTTTAACAAGAACAAGCAAGGCGGAAACCTGCTTATCTGCTTACAGGAGCTTTCTTTCTTTCCTTCTTTCTTACTGTCTCTTCTTTTCCTTCAGTGCCTCTCGGAAAACAATAACCCTCTCAGATGCACCTTGGGAAATGTGCTATTATTTTTAGCCTAGCTCTGAGGAGTGGCGCTTCTTTGTTTCCGAGGCCGGCATCCATATCCATTTCACGACAAATGAAATTCCTTCTTTGGCCCTTTTGGCAGGCGCAGCCAGGGCCAGATAGCCCTGAAGCTCTGCTCTCTCTCCCTCTCCCTCGCACCTGTCCTTACCATCAGCCTCTTGTCTTGAGTCTGTGCCCTCACAGCTCAAGGGGATCACTTTTGTGAATAACGTGTCCGGCAGCGCGGGAATTACCAGGCTTGATGCGGCCCACACAGCGCCAAAAACGAATCCTCGGTCCCTCTGAGGGAACGGCGCAAATCTGCCTTGAAATGGCCTTGCTTGTGATGTCAGGGGCAGAGCTTTAGAGCTCAAGGCAAACCTCTGATGCTTTTTAAAAGCCGAGCAGCCGTGTAATGGAAAGCAGAACTAATTGTAACATGGAGATAACTAGCCACAGTTAGCAACAAACCCAGCTAATACTTGACTAAGAACTAGTCAGTCATATTACACCATCTTTGTGTTAAGAATTAAAAAAAAACTTAAGAATTTAAAAACTTGCTTGTTTTTTGTCCTTATGTTACTTAGCAAACCTGGATGATGCAACGTTTTTTTCAATTGCATGACTTATGGAATATTTCAGATTTTACATAGAAATAAGGAATAACAGACAAATGACGAGCATGATGATGACTGGGAACTGTATTTATGCACTAATGCTAAAAATACCATGAACTTAAATGATTATATCAAGGTAAAAGTGTGCTAACATTTTAACTGTTATTGGCTGTAGCTATGAACTCTTTACTGCCGACTATAGTAACTACCAGGCACTTAATCTACATGTTAAATTTATGGAATTAGTTTATACGGAATAATCGATGTGTTTCCAGAATAAAATGTATGTTTGTTTGCTCCAAAAAAACCAAAAGAAATATTCTTTCATAGGGCCCAAAATTGCCCGCAGCACCCCTGACTGAAATGAACTTTAGCAGACGCCGACATCCTTATCATATTTCTATACAACTGAGCATATAAATTGGGGTTGAGGGTCTTTCCTAGGGGCCCAGTGTCTGTAATTTGGTGGTGCTGGGAATCAAACCCTGAAACTTCTGGTTTGCAGTCCAATGCCTTAACCAAAGCACTATTTCTTCCCCATGCTTATAAACCATTTGGACCAGTTTCATTATTGTGATATATTATCTAGGACATGTTTCTACATCGCCTCGTCAATGACAGGAATTTATAAAGATCTAAAGAAAAACAAGCCTCATGGTTTTGTTTATCATTTAATTTTTCTTTTAATTTCCCTGATGATCCATTAGTGCATAATGGAGCTATGCATCTCTTCACGGGTCCATGCGTTAGCATTTCAATAGGCTCTTATAGAGCAAACTGTGATCCTGCGAAACAAATAAACCTCCATGTGACACGATTACAGTGAAACTGGAGCAAGCTGACCCCCATCAGACCCAATCTACTGGGACGACACTGGAAGCGTCGCTCTTCCTCGCTTTTCCTGTCTTTCTTTCTTTCCCTCTTCCTACCCCTCCACCTTCTGAGTGCCCTCTAACAAGGCCAGCTTTGTGTGTCTCTCTCTGCTTTGCGTGTTTTGCCATTCGGCCGGTTGGGGGTTTTTTTTCCACTCCTCAGAAATGAAGGGCCCAGATCTCTCACATCTGAGAGGGTCTTAATTTGGACGGCGGTCCGGCTGGGGCCGCACTCCTTTTGTTCTTCGGTTCCCAGGACGTCCCCTCGAGTCCCAGCGATTCCCGGCACGTCGCCTCGTCCAGATTTTTCAGCAGAAATGAAAGAGACCGACAGCAGACTGATCTGTCCAACTGGAATCTTTGTCAAAAACATAGGGGGTGGGTGTATGTGAGTGCTGCTGCTGGTGTTGCTGCTGCTGGGGCTGGAATACGGCCAGCAGAATGGTGGAACTGGTTCCTACAGTGTTACAGAACTTGAGGAGCACTCAAAAAGTCAGTGATGAGAAGTACGGCCATGTGGCATAGCATTAGAGAGAGTCTGTTTTCTTTAAAGTAAAATATCGCAAAGCAAGTTAGCTGTCGAATACTTTAGCCAAAGTTTTCCAGAGCGCTTCTTGCTAAAGTTTGAAACTTCTGACCTCTGACTGAAAACAGAAACAGAAACACAAAAACACAAGAATTTGGATGAACACGACAAAAAATTCACCATACATTTCTATTTGAGTTGTTTTATACAGCATATACTTACATTCCATTGTGATAACCGGATTGTTGCTAGCAAAAGACAAATTGTCCAGATCCACCAAGAGTCTGAGGTTCATAAACTAAATTCATATAGAAAACACATAGGGACATACTCTTTATAGATGATTTAAAGATTTTCAAAAGTTTTTGGTTAGTCGTACCTTTAAATATTATGTCTCTTCGTGTTTTTTCCTACCAGAAAAGTCTGAAAAAGAATCAATGATCTAAAGAATGTTTGAGGAAAGAGTGAGAAACAAAAGACTAGAAAATCCCTTCATCTAAATGAAAAGTACAAAATAGGCGTTCACATCCCATCAAGCCGAAGGCTCAGGTGCAGGACAAAAAGGACAGAACAGAAAAAAAAAACCAAAACAAACAAATGTCTACACACTGATGTGCCGTTTGGAAAATCCCTTCATATGGCCACATTTTGACATTTCTGTTTCAGGTTCTGAAAATGACTTTTTCCTGATTTTTTAAGCAGAAGTGAAGTTCGGGCATTGAACATTTTTCCACAAAGTGGTTGGAATCAAGTTTAAAGATTTCGTTTCAATTTTTAAGATGCTATTCTTAGATCTTATATAACCTACAGCAATTTTCTAGAACCTGGAACGTTCTAGAACCGGTGTGGCTGTGAGTGAGCTTAAGACATGACCTAACTTACAGGGTGAGGATGGAATGACAATGGCTATTACACAATCTTTCCACAAATAGTCCTACAAGAATAGAGGCCTGTAAACCTACAAGTCAACAAAGGCATCTGTTAAATAGAGGAACAGTGGAAACAAACTTTTCTTCTATCGTTCACAAAGTGCGTGTGAGTGACGAGAGAACTTAAGGAAGTCAGTTAGCTTCTGGAAGACTTTATGTTTATGGTGAGGATTTGAAAATGTCAGTACTTCCTGAATGTAGGTAAAAATTTCTGTAGATCCAAAATAAAAAGTTTATGCAGCATAAAGATCAGTAATGAGTACAGAGTGAAAGATGTGACAGACATTCTTGCCACTAGGTGTCCCCAACCTCTCGTGTGTTGGTGTTTCGGTGGATGGTGACAGGCTGTTAAGATGTCTGTTCCATGTCTTCAGAAGCTTGTTAAAGGCCAGGCGTGTGATTCTAAGAGCTACGAGGTGTGACACACTATATTTAAACCTGCAGGAGCTCTCATCTACAGCCGGAAGGAGGAGAGAAGCCTTGAGCTTCTAATGACACGAGCCCTTTTAGGTGAGGCGGACAGCAGGGGGGATGCGATCAAAGATTTATGAGAGAGCGAAGCTGGAGATACAAGGTGTCAGAGAGAGAGAGAGAGACAGGAAAGGAAAGGAAGGAGACGAGGAAAGGAAGGGAGGGAGAGAAGTGTGAGAGGAAAGAATATGTATGTTGAAGTGGAGCCAATGTGTCAGGAGTCGTGAACTGGCATGTGTCCTTAACTGAGTTAATGTCATGGCTTCATATTTTTTTCAAGCTTCTCTTCACAGACCTGATTGCTTCTGTCGCTATAGTTACGCCCTGCACACAGACCTGTATACAGTACACGATTTTAAGCAAAGCCTAAGTCTTGTAATTATTTATTTGCCAATGTTTCTTGTGATAAGACTTTTATTTAACAATTACGTCTCCATTGTTGGTGAAGAAGATTCAGAATTTATGCTAACATGACAAGCTATAACCTCTCCTGCCTTTCGCCCTTTCGTAGACGGCTGGGATAGACTCCAGCAGATCCCTGTGACCCCGAATTAGGGAATAAGCAGGTATAAAAGATAAATGATTACATCTATAATTTTTACCAGAATATTCAAGATAAGAATACAATAACGTTTGAAATGCTAACTTGGTTCGTTAATGTTTTAAAACGTTACCCGTAGCGAAAAAAATGTAAAATTATATAACCTGGTTCCCAATAATGCTGTATAAGGAAACTCTTTACAACGCATTGATGATGGAAAACGATTCTCAAAAACTCTGCTTAGTTCAATTGTTAACTTTATTCAGACAAAAAAAAGGTTTTTACAATTGTATCGTTAGTGCAAAAGTGGAAATCTAAGTTAATTTACCTTTAGCTAATTTGTCCTAGCACATATTTCATCAACTTCGACTTTTGTTTGGACTGCAGAATTTTAATAAACTTCAAGATTATTTGAAAAATAACGTTTGCAAATGTGTAAAAATTTGCATGACTAATGAAATTAAGAAAGGTACAGCGACGGTTTGCATTTTGTCCCGCAAATTGCAATCAAAAATTTTACATGAGATCAGGTTCTACGTGACTGTCGTTTCATTTGTGAATGACACAATTACACAGCCAGCAAGAACTTCTTCTAAAAGAACAAACTTATTTGATACACAGCTTCTTTGTCGTTCAAGGTAGCGATGCATAGCCCGACGACGTAGCCCGACGATGTAGCCTGACGATGTAGTAGCAGATAAACGTTCATAATTAAGACGCGAGTCAAATGTCTTTATTTACTTATGCGTTGTATCCTACTGCAAGTGTGTAAACTCCATTTACTACATTCACAGGAGCCTTTGCACCGAGCAGGTGGCTTAGATATATGCACGGGTGTGTAAGTTCAGATGTAGCGAACAGATGGTGTTTGATAGCGGAGCAGACGGTTCGTGTCACGCAAAGATGCTGCCTCAGCCTTTCCCAAGGAGCCTCCGCGCTGCCGGCAGACTGCAGGAAGAAGACACGATGTCGAGACAGAAGACAAAAAAAAATTGTAAAAGGGAACAGGAAAGTATGTCTGTATGAACCATGTGAATCTGGAGTGTGGTCAGGTCTTAACTATTCCCTCTGATGAGAGTGTAGCATCTGCTTTCGCTGGCCGGCCCTGAGGGTCAAAGGTGAAGGTCAGAATCAAAGGGTGCAAGGGTGAAACTGCCTCTTGGATTTTAATTACAATAGGAGCATGTGATTGGCTAATGAAGGATGAGCAGCCTGCAGTACAAAGCCTGAATGATTTTAAGGCGCTTAGACACTCAACATCTGACCCATAAACAGGCTGATCTATTCAGCAGCCAATTCTCTCGCCACTGCAGCAACGTGCATTTCCTCTCGAATTGTTCCATTAATGGTCCGACTGAAATTATAAATTGCTGCTTATATATTTCAACACCATACTTAAGTTTCTTTTACTAAAGACCTCTAGAAGACACAAAGTGAACTCCAAAATCAACGATTTAGGACTTACTACATGTACCAGAATCAGGTTGGTTCCAAACCCGTGTTAGTTCTGTAGCTAGATAACTTTTTCCTTGTGCGGTTTATTGGTTCATTGTGAAATTCTTTTTTTCACATATCCCATCTTAGTAATTTGGAGTCAGAGCACAGGGCCAGCAGGAAGGGTTAAGGGTCCTGCCTAAGGACCCAACAGAGGTTGGCTTGCCGGGGCCGGAACCCATGTCTTCCGGGTCTCAAGATCAGCAACTTAACCATTTGAGCTACCGCTGCCCCACCGCATTGTGGTTAAAGGTAAACTCAATACAGGTTCTTAGGAACATTTTAGAAATTCTATGCAGTTGCTAGCTGTTGAAATCAGCACTGGGAAAAAGGAACATGAATTTGAATTAATACACCAATTTTGATATGCCGCTAATTTTGAAGGTACCAAGGATTCTAGTCCAACAAAGAGCACGACACATGCTGACATTCACAAGTCTAGGAAAATTTTGAGTGGATAAAATCTTGTACGCGATCTATAGAACTTGAGAACCAGAGACTATGAAGAGTCTATAAGAACAAGCAGAACATAAATCAGACAGCAGAGATCTGTATATCCAAGCTAAATTTCTTTATAACAAAATACAATGTTAAGTTCGGGATAAACAACCAACCCAATTGATTACTAAATAAATTTACCCATCGCAATGCACCTACAAAAAAACCTTGAATGTTCCAACATGATCAACGGGTTCCTCCACCTTAAACAAGCAGCTCCCGGATTGTTATTTTTTTTGGCCTGGCTACACATCTGTTGCATTTGTTTTGATCTGTCACAACAATAGTATCTGGCAATGATGGCCATTTGGTAGGATATTCCAACATCTTTGGGTGAGTGAAGATGGTGGGTGTGTCTAAAACATAAGTGACAGGAGGGATATGAAAGCCACCAAAGGGAGCAGCATGGGGCTGTGGTTTTGGATGTGTACGCTGCATTCGCTTTGATCACATTGTCAGCCATTATGCTGCCTTGTGATCCTGATGTTGCGAGCAATAAAAACACTGACGAACGCACCTTTAAAAGGGTAAAAAAAAAGAGAAAGTGTACAGGTTATGAAGTTGACTCTAAAAGTAGAAACACTTTAACCCTCCTCATAAAAAGCCAGTAGCTTCAGGAGCTCATATTACAGGAGAGCGTTACTGTAATTCGAGTTATTGGCGTTAGATTCCTCCGATCTTCTGTCCAGTCTCTTCGTGATCTCTCTTTCTCTCACCATCTCTCTTTCTTTCTTTCTTTCTCTCTCTCTCTCTCTCTCTCATGAGGATGCAAATATAAAGGTCTTTGAAACCTTTGACGGTTGAAGAAAGATGAAAGATTTGGCGATTGTGTTGCACAATGTCAAAGACCACTCCTTCATCTCCCACAGAACCAAAGGATCTTAAGATGAAAAGAGTATCTGAAAGAACAGTAACACAGTAACAGGTGGGGTCTTGCCTTTGTGTGTGGGTAAATATGCAATCTTGACTGTCTCGTAGTGTTTGCTCATAGAGCGAGGATATAGAAAGGAACAGAGAATACACCGGCAAAGAAGAGAAACCCGCTTCACTTGAGAAACAGTCTTTGATCTCGAACCAATGTGCTTAAACTCGTAACTGTGAAAACGACAACCTGTTGTTTATGACCTGTTTCATGCTTCGCCGGCTTTTGACTACTGATCTGTTGATTACATACAATAAATAAAATTATAAACACCTGTTTCATTATTCTAAAGAGAAAAAATTTATTTCCAAAATTTATTTCCAAACCCTCAAAGTCACTGGATTGTAAAAAAAAAAAAAACATAGATTCTACAATAAAAAATTAGCATTAGCTAGCTGGCAAATTTTTTTTTGAAAAAACATATTCCCTACGCCATATGTTTACTGTGTGTTAAAAAATAAAGTTAAAAACAACTTTGGAAATGAATAAAAATTATTTGGAATATTTTTTGAAAGGCCAAAACCCGCATTAAAAAAGGCACATAGATTTGGATTTATAGACATCAGATTTATATAATAATACAAAAATACATTTGATTCCACCAAATGTATGGAAAAATCCAACATATTTCAATTTTTAGGTTTGTACGAAATGGCAATACAAACTAATAAACTAATAAATAACTATAATGCTACACTAGTGAACATTATTATACAAAATATGATTATTTTGGGCTGAATTCAGTCTGCTAGTCCGATATTTATTATAGGAGCGTGTTTATATGTTACTTAAAGAAAAGTAATGATAAAGGTGTTACTCAGATGTTTTGTCCAATAAGATTCATACACAAATGAACTTCATTTTGATTCTTTTATGGACGAGGTTCTAACCTTTTAAAAATCCAACATTTTAAGGTTACATTCTGAACACAAATGAATAATTTCCTAGCAACAGATTTATAACAAAGAGGCAATACGAACTAATAAACCAATAAATATCTACAACACTACACTAATAAACATTATTATACGAGATACGATTAGTTCTGCCTGGATTCTGGGCGCTGTTTTGGAGAGTAAATCTGGCTGAAACAAAATCAGCTAAAAAATTCCCTAGTATAGAACAACTAGCTAGAAATTAATGTTTAAAAGATCAGCACATTTCCAGGAAACTGAATACTTACACTTAGCTTACACTTTAAACACAACCAAGCTAGTTATAATTGCTTATACACTGCGGTATTATTGTTAGATCGCTGTTTGTTAATTCGCAGATTTTAGACAAATTTGTTCACATAACAAAAACATTTTGAACAGAAACTACAAACTTCTTACCAAAAAAGAAATAAATACGAATGGATGATACACTATATTATATCGATAATACACGATAAGCTTAAAAACAATAAATAAATGTTTTGCTAGCCCATCTTACTCATAATATTTAGATAAATAAGTTTTACCCTGATCATTTGAGGATCTAAAACTTTGCCAGGTAAAGAGTTAGCCAACACAGGTGCTGTTATCATAAAAAAAATCTTTTCCAAGTCTGGTTATTTATACAAATATCTACACAAGCTCACCGGCTCCTGTTACAACTTGTACAATTTGCCTTTGGGCCATTGCAGTGTAAGAGCGTGCAAAAAGTTCAAGAATTTAAACAAAGGAGAAAAAATGCTATGAAGTTTTATTTCTTCAGAAACAAAACAATAAAAAGAAGGGCCTTAAATACTGGTAGCCGATTGGCTGCTAAAGGGAAACAGACAGCTGGAGAGCTATTTAGTCAGATGATGTAAGGAAATTGGTTCATTTTTTCATGTTGATTTTTTTATTAAATTTACATTTTAATAAATGAACCGAAACGAAGATCCCGAAAAAAGTGATGAAAAGTTTCTACTCCAATCAGGAGTGATGACGTAATGTCCGATAAGGACCCGCCCCCTTTTGTTTTGCGTTAATGTTGTTGCGTTTTTGTGTTTAGCATTTGTATTTTTTAAGCATGTTGATGCTTTTTTTTATTACCTTTATAATTTTGTTGTTTTTTTCTGTTGTGTCTTAAATTCATGAAAAGGTTTTGCAAAAATTGTCTTTAAATTTTTTAATTTTTATATAAAGAATAAAAAAATTTATTTAAAAAAAAATATTTATATTCTTTATCTACTTTTCTTTCTTTCTTTCTTTTCTTTCTTTCTTTCTTTCTTTCTTTCTACCCACAATGCCAAGCTGAAGCAACAAAGAAAACCGGGAAAAATACTAAAATAAAATCTTTGTTTCAAGTATATTTTCAATCTTTATTAAATAAAATCCAATGTAATTGCTTTTACTGAACAACAGGTAAGTGCATTTTTTTTTAATTCATATCCATACAGTACAAACTTTCAAATCAGAACATCCAGGGAAAAAAAGATCTTATGCAAGAATTCAATTTGTGTTGTAATGTGTCCTCTTCACACATGGTTGCCTTTTATTTTCCTAGCAATTCAGTATTTAGGAAACATTATAAAATACTGAGCTAATAACCACACGGCAAAAAAGAAAATAAAATAAATCACGCTCACAAAAAAAAAAAAAGTGCACACACACACACACACACACACACACACACACACACTCACTCACATACGTCCTCGAAGGTTTTCCAATGATTCCTCTGGAATGAGATGTTGAAGGGCATTTGGATGTGTGTTTTTGAGTTGTGCACAGTGACTGAACTGAAATGATGTTAGATGTGACGTTAGATCCGTGAAGAACTCGGCCTTGAGATGACGACCTCCTGCTCAATCATCTCGCAAAGAGATGCCTCTTTAGCTGAGAGAGTGCCTTTCTTTCTCTTACACACACACACACACACACACCACCTGACTAAGCAGGAGATGTGTGTGTGTGCACGTGTGTGCTGGTGACTGGAATATGCCAACCAAGTAAACTGACCAGGAAGAAATCAGGTTGTGTAGCAAAATGTTCAACAAATAGGCAGAGTTTTGATGTCCTTCCAAATGTTGTGATTGGTATATTAGGCTGTCAATCAAATCCAGCCCCCCAAAAAAATCTTGGACCCATATAAACCAAACTTCAGGGCGAGGACTGAAAGAAAAGCTATTCTAATGTAAAGTCTGTAATATAGTTTTGCATATAGTTAAAGATTTACATTTTGGAATAATAATTTATTTTCTTGCAATCTTATCATGGAACAAAAAGGGGGAAAAAAGAAGACAAAAAAAGAAGAAAACCTCCAAGTGCCAATCTTACCCAATCAGGAACAACAACATTGACAACAAGAACACCAACAGTAATAAAATAACAATAATAATAGAAATAATAATAATAATTCTATACACCCTATAAATGCAATGCCCACTTCTCCAGAGAAATACACACTTCAGAACGTCAGTTCCAACAAAGCCATGTGGTCAGTCATACCACTTCACCGAGTGGTTTGGCTTCGGTGTCAGGATTTACCCATAATTCCAGAGCAGGCAGGCAAAAAAGTCCCTGGTGAGATCAAAGTCCCTCCAAATAGGAAACCACGAAAAATAATGAGTAAAATAAATGATTTTTTTTTTTTAATTTATACTAGATCACCCCAAAGGAAAGAGAAGAAAAAAAGCTCAGGAATGCTACTTCATATTCCATACATTCAAAAAAAAACCAAGAACAAAAATTAAGCAAAAAAAAAAAAAAATTAACTCAATTGAAATCACCAGGTTTAGTTGTGAAGGGCGTTTTAGTGAGGGAAAGTGTTACTCGTGTAGGAGCTCCTGGAGACAGTTGGGAGATTTGAAGATCTCTGGAACTTCTGAGTCTAGCTTGCAGATTACTTTATAGATGGCCTTTTTCCACGAAGGGTCCACGTCCTTTCCGGCTACGATGGCGTTAAAGAACTCCCGCAGCGTTATCTGAGCCACCTCCAGGAAGCGATCAGGGACCTACCGGGAAAAGAAACGTGAGAAAAATCGTCAGTGTCTTTGTTTCTATAGCAAAAACGTATTCACAATGACTTCTATAAATAAATACATTAATTAATAAAAACAAGCAAAGAATCATGTATTATTAAATGGTGAAGATTTTTTCCAGAAGCGTTTATTATTTAACATGGAAGGAGTCTTCAGTGTCAGTTTCACACCGTTCCACAAAATTCCTATGTGTCGTTCATTTTAAAGATAAAATTAATCGATTATGTTCTTATTTTTTCCAACAGCACCAGATCTTCACTCTATTTCCACTATGAAAATGTTTTTGACACAAAACACCAAACATCATCATCTTCAATTATCCCTTAGGATGCACAATTTTTTGCGCTCAGCTTTAAATATGTGCCAACAATGCTACACAGCTAGGATATTGCTGTATTACTGCACCACCTGCTTTATGTTGTGTAAAACATGTCAAGGAGTAAGTAGACCTCTGAAAATATGCTGCGGTAGATGACACCCAGACATTAGCAGCAAATCCTTTAAAAGTCTCCATGAATCAAACTTGCTTGTCCACCACATGCCTACAGACACTCGGTCGGATAGCGTTGTGGGAATTCGGAGGACTTTCTAAATATCACTAAACATCATTCCATATTGTCAATATCATCCTGTTCAGAATTGGTTTGAAGAACATGACATTGTTTTGACCTCCAGATTCAGAAGATCTCAATCCAATCGAGCATCTGAGACAAACAAGTCTGATCCATGGAGGCGCCAAAACTTATAGCTTGTAAGATTTACACAAAATAACTGTGTGTTAGTCCACCATATTGGCTGGTTATGTATAACCTTAATGTGTAAGCACACACACACACACACAGACACACACACGTATCTAATCAGCCACTCCAGGTTTGACAGGCATGAGGAAACACAATGATATGTGGCATTGTCTTGCTCTCACTTCCTTAAAAGCTTTCTGGACACACTGCCTTGTGGAACTTCCCAGTATTTGTATGGCTTAAGTAACACACATACACACACACACCGTGTGGAACAGTGGAGGAAGTGAATGTAGGACAGGTGTGTGTCTGTGCATGCTCGTAAATAAGGTGTGTAAAATGTGACAAGGTAAGAAAGGGGAAAGCAGAAGAAGCCTAAAAAGCAGAAGTTGGCTAGGGAGTAGGCTACTCGCTAATCTGTTCCCTGTCGTGTATTTAAGACACCGCAGGCTGCCGGTGTAACTCTCATATCCCTCTCAAAAGTGAAATAACTATGCTTTACTTCTTCCTACACGAGAAAGAAACGAGACATGGCTTTCTTAAGAAGTGGAAGGTGTTTTTAATGGCTAATCTCTGACGCTCATGGTGTTTTTTTTAGCTGATATGCAGCTGGTAGGGTTTTGTGAAGGCACAGTGTTAATAAAAATAAGACTAATTTATCAGGAATATCAACATTTACCTCAGAAGTGTTGGTTTATAACAGATACGATATTTCGTTTGCCTCAGATTTCACTGTAATGCACTTAGCATCTTTAGCAAAACAGAAATCCTGGGAGTTCTACCATAATTAAAAACACTGCCTATACTAAGAACATTAATGCTGGGAGAAAAGTAAAAAGGCGCAAAAGTGAGTACATTTGTTCTTACACACACATACACACACACACGCACGCACACACACACACACACACATACAGTATCATCTCAGGCTTTTCTACTCTCCTAAAGGCTTTGTGTAAATGTGACTACAGTCAGCGCATGTGTGTCTGTGTTTTTGTGTGTGTGTGTGTGTGTGTGTGTGTGTGTGTGTGTGTGTGTGTGTGTGTGTGCACACTTGTGTGGGACCAAAACTGCACTCCTCCTGTGCCCTGCAGACTTTCATCAACAGTGTTAGGACACACCAAGGTTAGTGGCAATGTACACACACATACACACACACACACACACACGTACACACACACACATACACAAACTATCGCTATCTTGCAGCACTTCTTGGCAGAGCGCTGCCTAACAACTCACCTCGGGTGAGGAAAGGACCTCACTCTGTGTGTGTGTTAGTGTGTGTGGGTGCACAGCAATTGATGTAATTAGCAAAGGTATGTACACTGTTAACAGTAAAATTTCTCAGCGTGTGTGTGTGTGTTGTCTCAACATTACACACTAAACACGTTTACAGGAATGTAAGCATTGATCAGCGTAAGTTTGTCTGCAGGAGCTGGGCAGAGTGGCGCATTGCTAAGAATACTCCTGCACGGAATTTCTCCTGACGCTTTTGCTACGAAAGGACGGCGAAATGCTGACTGCGGGGAGACGCCAATGTCAAGGAGAAAAGGGTAGCGGTATTTTAGATCCTCTTGACAGAAAGAAGGAAAGGGAGGGAGAGAAAGAGAGAGGGGGGTGGAAGAAAGCAGAGGTAGAAAGCATATGTGTGTGTGAGAAAGGTGCAGCCGGTTGGGGATGAAACCTGAGGGGGAAGAATGGAGTGATGGAATGAAAGGTGAGAAAGACAGAGATGAAGATAGAACGAGGGAGGAGGGAAAAAAAGTGTGAGGGGGAAGGAGACGCGAGGAGCTTGTTCTGTCCTAAGCACCTTTTTCCCAGCCTCTTTTGGGAACCTGGATACGTCTATATATCATGCAGTTGTCACTAATGTGTGTGTGTGTGTGTGTGTGTGTGTTCTGCAGTTTTGTCTTCCTACTGATTGCCTTATCCGCTGCGGGACTTTTGTCCCCAGGCGTGTAAAGGGTAAAGAGGACATTTGTACCTGGCATCAACACACACTTATTTTCACACCTTTTCATTTTTAAGTTTTTTTTTTTATGAACAGAAATGTCTTTCAGAGTATATTCTGGGACACGGGACATAAGAACTTTCAGTCTGTTTCATCATTACTCGGGACAAAGATAAATGGCCCCTACCTTACCTATTTTTGCACTGTTACTACTAATAAAATACATCTATAGGGGCCCACAATGTAAGAGGGCTCTTGGAGGCATCCTAAGCACCACCCCCAACACCACCACCACCCCTTGAAGCACCCCTGGTTAGGAGTGATAATGAGGAACTTGGTGTACATGCGGTATTTAAATATAAATAAAACACATTTGGAGGTTGTTTTTTTTCATTTACAGTTGCATTAATGTAAATTAAATTACTTTTATCACTTACACTAGAGCTGTTACCCTCAGGCATTCCTTCAACAAACTTCTTAGGTTTTCATGTCAGCTTGTCTTTTCATGTCAACTTGAAGCTGGTAAATGTCTGTAAGAATTTCCTGACAGATCCCTGACACTTGAGAATTATTGAAAAAAAAATCTTAAATAATCTCTAATATAAGCGTGTATCAAGTTTCAAAAAGCATATCAATGTAAAGAAAGTTGTGAAAGGGCATGAGGGTGTTGGTTGCATTTCAGATTAGCACCTGTCAAGTCCGCTCTGAAGTAGTGCATAAACAGCTCTTAAGAGTCATACAGTCATGATGACAGCATACAGACCAACTGTGATATTCACACACACACTCATACACACACACACACACACACACGCTGATAAATCTTAGAATCCTCAAGCAGCTGTTGCACTGGACTAATCGGCGTTGTAAACGCCCTCAAAGGCTGATTAAGATTAAAAACTTGGAGTGAAATCTTGTTACTAAAACAGGATCAGATTTAAGAGAAGGTTTAATCGATTTTTTTCTCTTCTGACGGAACCCAAATGCAGAGATCTCGCATGGAAAACAGGCTTCCTCTGTCCTCTCATTCGCTCTGCTGACAAAAAGCTTTATGAGATGTGAGAGTTATGTTTCTCAGATGGGACAGACGGCTTCAGATTTCCTTGGCTTTGATTAGCCAAAGGAACATTGTCCTGCCTGAGCCCCGGCTTTAAATCTGCCATTATAACGCAGGCTGTCAAGCCAACTTTCGGTCAAAGTGGGGGGAAAATGGGAAACGGCAGGCTCATGATGGGGGAGTGGTAAATCATATGTAGCTAAGTGAAACTTTCACTCGGATTTATGGCGGTAGATAGAGGAAGAGAGAGAAAGTGAGAAAGAGATAGAGAAGAGAAAGAGAGGAGGGGGGAGTTAGATCTTTGACACGGTCTTATTTCATTTGGGAGCGTGTTTTTATTTGTTCTGCGCTGGCCAAACAAAAGCTGACCCTGAGAGATAAAGGCGGCGATGGCCTTGAAGGATTCACGGACCCCACATGCTCCGAGCGCTCCTGGTTAATCCCTAACCAGCAGCCTGGGAACGTGAAACGGAAAAATTCTCATGTCAACCTGACCATTGGAGACGAGCTGGGAACTTCTCAGGTACGCTCTCCTGGATGAGGGTGTGCTTTCATCCTTATACGGACTAAACAACTGGCTGAGTTTAATCTGGATTGGTTGTCACAAGCTGAAAACACTTCCACCCCTTTTCGGTTTCTCAATGATGTCCTAAAAGCAAACGGTGTTTGGTCACTAGTGTTCCTATCAGCGACGAATCAATAGCCATGGAGGACAAGCCTTGATAAGCCCTTTTTGTGTCACAACATCCAAACACTCATAGTCCCAGTTTGTCTATCTAGTTCTATCTCTCTTTCTCTTCTGATAAAAGTTTTCCCTGAAACCAAGGCTCCCAATCCATGCAGCCTTGAAGAGTCCAGTGAAAGATTTGCCCTGAAAGGCAAACATTGCAGCTGAGTTGGACATTCTAGCATGGCCTTGCCACTCGCTTGTTTTTTTTACTCTTAAGAGGTGGTGAGAGGACATCCAAGCCACGTCATCGCTCTGTTTCTCAAGGTGTGTGTGTGTGTGTGAGAGGATATTCCATTGGTCCTCCAAGGACAAGGTTAAAAAGTAGATAAAGAAGTATCAAATGTCTATCTCTGTCTTGCAATACTCTGATTTACCTTGGCACACAACAGGCATTATATAGGTTATTACATCGGCTATAACATTAAAAAACTTTGACAGGTAAAAGAAATAATATTGATCAACATATTACAGTGGAACCTCTTAAAGGCTGGGATTTATGTATTGGGCCACAAGTAAATGGAGAGTTCTTGAAGTTGACGTACTGGAAAAAGAAAACATGGACTAGGATCTGAATATGAGTAACAAGGGATGAATTGTGATGTTCAACTGACTGGGAGTGTCAGAGAATTCACAAAACTGCAGGTCTTCTGGGTTGTTCCACAGATGTAGTCATTAGAACCCGGCAGAAGTTTCCCAGTTGGTGATGGGTTTATAGGCATCCAAGTCTAATAGATGTTGGTAGGTCTGATCCTGCAGGAGAGCATTTCTCACTACTGTAAGACCTACATTGGGCATCAGAACTAGACTGTGGAGTAGTAAAAAATATTGTATCTATCTAAATATTGCTGTAGACCTTAACAATATTCTGGTTTAAAAAACAGCCACAGTATCAGAGGAAAAACATTAATAGCTGTTCTGACCTTTGCACACATGCAGTTTGTGGAGTAGCAGATTGTGATGTAATCTGCATTACAGATGAGTCCCGGGCTAGGGAGAAGGGAGGACACTGGGCTCTGGATGAGCTGTTGTTTTCTAACATCCTCCACATGGCGTCCAGATTGTGTTTGATTCAAAGCACGTGGAGCAAAGCGGGGTCACGAATCAGTTCCCTGGAGTCAAACCGTTAAGTGTGTGTATAATGGTGCAACATGATGGGTGAAAGTGTGTCGGGAGGAGATGTGCATGTGTGTTTCTCAGGGTGGGAGCTGAGACATTTGGAGCATGTGATGAGTGTGGAAAGAGGAAAAAAATGAAACTAACAAAAAAACATGGATATAACTTTGCAAACCTCAAAGTATGTGATAAAACCTACAGCTACTTATAGTTAGGGCTCAACCTCTGACAGCACTGGCAGTGGAGACTCCTTTAAATATCTCCATAGGATCCAGTGATCGTCTTTTTATAATCAGCTTCTGTCATGTAATACAGAATATTTTGTACCTCCAAGTTTGTATATCCGCTACCCGTTGCAAGGTTAGAGAGGATGCAGCAGATTAACAGCAGGCCGAGAATTGAGCTGAGGGGCACGCTGTGGGGGACAGAGTGATGCATACAGCCAGCAATGATGGCCACCATCTTGGCGCAATGTATTTGGGTGGAAAAAGGGGACGTAGGAAGACTCGAGACAAGGCCATTGTCGCTCTCCGCCTGCCAAGTGTGCGCCAATCTCCTTGGCACGGAACGAGTGCCGTCGAGGTTTTGGTGTGGTAGAGGGGGAGGTCTTTTTTTAAGAGTATGTTGAATGTGGCAAGCTGTTCCTTTGCATCTCAATATTCAAGATGGCGAAAGGAGCAGGTGGAAAGGGAGGACAAGAGGAGGGAGAAAATGATGGAGAAAGGGATGGAGACATACTGAGAGGACAAAGAAGAAGTCAAAAGAGAGACTGAAAGAAGAAAGGAGGGAGGAAAAGATGCAAAATGTGTGTGTGTAAGTGTGTGTGTGTGTGTGTGTGTGTGTGTGTTTTCTCTCAGACCAGTGTCAGAACAGTGGTCTTTACCAGTGAATGAGGCCACTTTAGATCAATTCAGATAAAAAGCAAAGACCAGATCCTTCAATGTCAGCCTGAGGGAACTGGTCTGGGATGGCTTATGCACTCATCACACACATGCAGATAGAAACCACTCCAGAGCACACTCTATTCAAACTTTGACTCTTTGACAAGGTCACATTAGATCCGGGGCTACCAGGCCAGGTTTCACCGGCAGGTAGAAAGAAATGTTTGGGCAATTAAAAGAACAAGCTGCAAATTACTTTTTGGGGACGCTGAAACCCGAGTCCGGGATCCGACACATTTTTTTAAGCTAAAGTGCACAAAAAGACGTAAAAGTGACAGTCAGCGGCTACACGTCTAAATCAGATCCTTTTGTCTTTGCTAAATGGCTTATCTGGTCCGTCGTGTCGAGAGCAATATGAGAAGAAGCAGACGACCTCATTCAAACCCAATCCAACCCCACCTGCCCTGGGCCACGGGGGACAACTGCACTCTGGCACTAAGTGCTTCTGTCTGGCATGGACAAGACGATCGGCAGTCATACGCATTCAGCTCGCCGCGCCAAAAGCGCTGAAACAGGTTCCTGGTTTTTTTGGGGGTTTTTTTGTAGGTCTTAATAAATCTGATGATGTACTATAGAATTGGTTGTTTCTAGATCAGCATCCACACACATTTTACATCATAAGCATATCAGCGATATTTAACATCTCACGTTACATAAGCTTTTCTTTTTTTATGATTTTTTGCAGTTAAACAGATCTCAGTTTTTTAAGAAAGAAAAAAAAAAGAAAAAAATTAACACAATTAAAAAATTTAAAAAAAGACAATTATAGTCTTTTCTATAGTCTGAAGTCGTGAGACAGACTTAATAAAGAAAAGACTGAATAAACTAACTAAATATATAAGCTCTAATAAAATCTGTTTTATTACCGCTGTTGAGAATTACAATAGATATAAGTAGTTTTTTATATAAGAATAAATATAAAAAATTATATAAAAGAATAAATAAATAAATAAATAACGGTAATTATCGGAGGAAGAATCTATTCATTAATGCTGTCAACATTCAAAATGCGTAGAAATCATGGGGGTTTTTTTCAGTGGATTTAACAGACGATCGATTACGGCTCATTTTTGGCGTCTGATATGATTTTTAGGTTAATATGAGGATCTGAATCTATGACATCATTGATAAAACATTGATTATAGAAACACATACTAACAGCCAGATTTAATTAGAGCAAAAAAATGGCATGTTATTGTTTACTGAGCGGCAGGGCTAAGGAACACAGAGTGAGTAGTCAGAAAGACGTGAGAAGAAAACTACAGAAAGAGCGAGAGAGAGAGAGAGAGAGAGGGAAAGTAATTAATGAAGATGCTTTAATTGCCGATTGTGCTCGCTGTGCCGTGAGGGGAAAAATATGTCATTAAAACTTCTTAATGGGCTCAAGAGGGGAACGGACGAGAGACGAGCATTTGAAGAGGATGAAAGGAACGACGAGAGCAGAAGAAAATGATGAGTGCAAAAGAGAGAAAACGAGAGAAAGAAAAAGAGTGAACGAGGGAAGTAGCAAACAATAATTACAAAAGGCTTCTCAAGAGAGCACGGAAACAAAATCAGTGACAGAGCTGATTACCGTCAAACGGGTGAGAGAAACGGGGAGGAGAAACGGGACACACTCACAAACAAACGTAAAAGAGACGCAAGGTGGAGAACACCGATGTGTGTGTGTGTGTGTGAGAAAGTGTGTGTGAGATGCTAAATCAGCTTGAGCTCGTGTTTCGAATGGTGATCTAGCCAGGTTGGGTATCCTGGGGACAGGTAAATTCTCAACCAGCATAATTTCTGCCTTCACATCATATCAGACACACAGCAGAGGGACACACACACACAGTACGGTCAGGTGGGTTAGTTTGTAAAGATTTGCATGGCTTGGCATAATTTCCTTGTGCAAAGTTTTGACCAGCTATTAGATCCATCAGACACCTGCTGAGAAAATCCTTAATATGCAAAACACTGCCGTCCACCTCCCACCAACACACACACACACACAAACACCCTGTGCGTGCATGCGCGCACACTCACATGCACAGACCAGGCAAAACTTCGCAAACAACAGTAGACTTATTCATCCGTCTCCTCTCCATAGGCAAATCGCTCATTTATATATGGAAATCATCTTGAGCATAAAAACCTTAAGTTCCTGCAGCCTGAGAAGTGTGTGTGTGTGTGTGTGTGTCAGGTTCGGAGAAGGAACAACCTCTCCTTTTTTTCATAGGAAAACTGTCAGTAAAAAAAAAGGAAGGTGATGAGATCGGAGAGATAAAGAGTTAGAGGGGAAAAAAACGGGAAGAAAAGAATCAGAAGTGAAGAATGAAAGGTGTGTGTGTGTGTGTGTGTGTGTGTGTGTGTGTGTGTGTGAGGGTTTGAAGATGTTATGTGAGTAAAAGAGAGAGAGTTACAGCTCATTACATCTATTACAAACACTGATAGCTGTCAGAACGACTATGTGAGATGAGATAAGTGCGCTGTTATGACCGTATACTCGGAAACGGGAAGTAGGTTCGATCTGACAGGAAATAAAGAACAGATACTGGACGGAGAGGAATTTTATTCACTGTGCTTTACACATTGGAATGCTAGAGAAGAATTAAAAGATGTCCTGAGTTTATATAGCAAGATATCTGCCAAAAACATAAAAGCATTAGCTATAGCCCTGAAAAGAAATCTGTGGTAAACTAGCTTGTAGCTAGCTAGTATGAGGTAACCCAGCTAAACGGCAACATTACCACAACTTACGCTGACTTTATTTAAAAGTTGGCTCAATATTAGGACAAAACGTTCTTACAATATGGTTTATGGAACCTTTTCATAACGCTATCGTTTTTTAGTAAAAAAAAAAAAACGTTCTCAAAACAAATGTGTTATCTAAAAAAACTCTATGCTAGCTTGAGCTTGTAGTCTGAGGTAAACTGTTAGATAACTTGTAATTATTTCGACTGAGGTTAACTGTATGATATCGCGTTTATAGCTAGCTTTTTTGAGGTAAACTCTATGCTACTTTGTAACTTGCGAAACTGATGTAAACTCTAAGAGGCTTAACTTTGTAGCTGGCTAATCTAAGGTAAACTGTAAGATAACTTATGTTTGTAGCCACAGTTGCTGGTCTGAGGTAAACTGTATGTCAACATGTAACTAGCTAATCTGAGGAAAACTTTATGTTAACTTGAGCTTGTATCTACACTAGCTAGTCTGAGGTAAACTCTATGCTAACCCATAACTAGCTAATCTAATTCTCTAAACTTTTTCTAATGAGTCTATATTTTAAAATAACCTTGAAATAAACTTATGTGACTGATGATATTTTATATATTGTTTAAAATGTTTGTGTAAAAAAATGGAACAAGTAGAAATAAGCAAAATATTTATTGTATAGTTAGGATTTTTTTTTCATTATTTTGTCCTTAAATCCCAGAAATTACCTTTCCTTTTCTCACCTACACGTTTTTTGCCAGCCTTTTTTTTTTCGCTCTCTTTCTCTCAGTTACCCTAACTGTCCCTGTCTCTCTCTCTCTCTGTCTCTCTCTCTTCCCCTGAAGCAGCAGGACTCATAACCTTGCTCTACTCCAGTGTGAGGTGTTTTCTGCCGAAGTGCTTTGCCAGCAGACCTGGTCCTTCCAGGGGACTGCACTAACCTTCCGGACACACAGGACACTCTCTCTCTCTCTCTCTCTCTCTCTCTCTCTCTTTCTCTGCCTTTCACTTCCTCTTTCTTTCTCTCTCTCTCTCTCTCTCTCTCTCAGTCTATCGCTCTGTCTAATCACTATGGCACATTAAAATCGCAGGCATTCATTCTTACAGTGTCCAAATGATTGCAGCTAGGCACACACCCAGCACATTTGTGTGTGTGTGTGTGTGTGTGTGTGTGTGTGTGTGTGTACCTCAAAATCATTGGCCTTGTTGTAGTGCATGTTGAGAGCTCTGAAGAGCTCGGAGTCTCGGCTGACGGTGATCTCTTCAGCTCCTGTCACGCCGTCGTTTATGGCCTGCCTGGCGAACTTTTCCATCTGGATGTAGTAGAACTCCCGAAAATTACTGAACCACTTGATCAGCTGAGACGTGATACACCGGTTAAACTGGGAGACAGGGACAGAACGAAAGAGTCCATTAGACACGGACATCTGTGCTACATATAACCTGAAATTAAATACCATTTCAGTGCCGTTTTAACGATGTACTGAAGGATAGGAAAACGATTAGCAGCTAAGGCTCGCGGATTAATTCGCTTTTTTTATTGCCGGCGTCTGTGTAAGCGACCGAAGCTCGTAGTCTGGGAGCAAAATGTGCAACTTGGTAGAAAAGTAATAGTGTAAATTTAGAGAGATTGCAATAATGATGATGCGGTATTCTATTAGTACGTAAATATGCTAAAGGTTTAGCATACTGCGCGTTCTGAGGTGCTTTTCTCTGCAACACTGCTGCAAAAAGTGATTCAGGCTTAAACCAGTTTGTCCTCCAACTTTATTCTTAAGAATGTGATTGGCTGGTTGCTATTTAATTGCATGAATGTGCAGCAATGGTCCTAATAACATGGTTGAGAATATGTATGTATATCGGTTTCTTTTATTAGTTATTTATTTTATTGCTAATTAATTGACACTTGTTATTTCTTCTATAATAATACATTTTTTAAATATTTTCATAGTATCTGAAATGTATTATATTTTTAAAATATATTTAAAATCTTTGATTGCATTTTTTAAGATATTTTTTCGGTCTTGTAATACAAAATATATAACGAGGAAAAAGTAAAGAATACAGGTGTTGTGACAGGGTGTGGCGGTCGGACGTATCGTGACGCTACGCCATGGGAATTTTGTCCTTGTTAGCGCGTTGTCCCTTGGGAAAAATAGTGTAGAGTTAATTGTTAATCAAATCTTCATCATTGCAGATCGTGTGTTGACGCTGAGAAATATCATTAAAAGCATTTACATGAATATAAAAAAAGCCTCTCTCTCGCGCGCACGCTCTCTTTCTCTTACTTTTTTATGCACGAGTCGAGTAGGCAATCTGGACGGGGCGTGAAGAAGGAGGGGTAAAGGCTTGAGGGAGGGAGAGTTATGGGCAGCCCTCAGCTGCAAGAGCCCTGGATGGATAATTGAGCAGAAAACTGATAAAGTCAACATAAAAAAGAGCATATCGGACCCACGGGGAGTTCAAACATCAGCTTAAACCTATTCACCAATCAGCAACCTGCATTCATCTACCATTCCCCCCGCGGGCATCATCTCTGCCAAATTCAATACAACCTTAAACCGTTTAAGAGAGCAGTGGGCTACAGTTCATCAGGGCAATGAACCCACAGAGGGCATGCACGGGTGGGGGTAAGAGAGGTAGAGGGAAAAAAAAAAGAAGAGACAGAAAATTCTTCTTACAAACAACAGCTGATAAGAGCTAAATGGGCCCCTCGTACCCCTTTAATTACCCCCTTTTAAAAAAAAGCCTCTCTTTACCCTCCTCATCCTCCCCCATTTTCTCCTTCATCTCCCGTCTTACAGAAGAAAAAAAAAAGATGACAAAACGATGGTTGAGCAGCTCTCTGGGGAGGGGAAGCAGCTTTTACATGGAGATTAGACAGTACTATTGTTCAGAGAAAAGAGAGGAACGGAAGGGAGACGGAGAGAAAGAGAGGACGGAGGACGCCGGTGACCGAGGGATGGACAACGGACGGTAAGGAGATCCAGAGAGACGAAAAGAAGAGAAGCATACAAAAGCGCACGTCGAGCACACAAATGAAACGGCGACAATGTTTGCTAGCATTCAGAAAGTAGTGACACATGAGAGAGGGAGAGAGAGAGAGAGAGAGAGAGAGAGAGAGAAAGAAACAAATAGAGAGGGAGAGGGGAAAACAAAAACTATCACAGAAATCCTGAAATAAAAAATTTACATGCCAGCAATTACAAACTAGCGCAATCAAGACTAGCATAAACGGTGTAGCTGTTTAGCTCGTTTCTCAGATTAGACACTCGGTTTTTTAGGCATTTTTTTTGTTGTTGTTGTTTTTTTTTTAGTTTCGACGCGTTTTCATAATTTTAATTTTCTTCATTGACCAAAAACAGGAAACAAAAGAAAGACAAAAGTGTCTCAAGAGCAGACGAGCGAATGAGTGACCGCCATGAGGAGGTCTGTCCGATCCCGTTAGCCCTGTCAACCTGAGCATGTGGTTTGACAGACGGGTGTGTGTATGTGTGTGTGTGTGTGTGTCTTTATGATGAGCTCTAAATCACTGACAATGACCTCATCCCTCACAACAAAGACCTTTCCTGTCACACCACCGGAGAGCAAAAGTGTGTGAAAGAGAAAGACGAAGAACAAGCATATATGTGTGTGTGTGTGCTTGTGTGTGTATGTGTGTGTGTGTGCTTGTGTGTGTATGTGTGTGTGCGAATTGGAGGGATTGGGCATTGTTATTACTGTACAGTCCAGCACACTGAAGTCATCTGTGTACTTTTCTTTTACCTCAATATCTGTAATATCATGTGCCTGCATAAAAACATATCTCTCTCTCACACACACACTCACACACACACACACACACACACACACACACACACTTCCTGCTGGAGAACTGAAGTGGAATAAAAACATCCTTGTCCACTTAAAACAGAAGAAGATTGCATTTTGGAAAATATTTAACTTTTTAACTAGATGTAAGAAGGTTTTGGCACCCTTTCAACAAGACCCAAATAAACTATAATCCTTCATATTTTGATAATTTAATGTCCTAAATTTACATTTAACTGTGATTTTCTGAATTTGCTCAAAAACTTGAGTTTTAAATGTCGAGATTAGCTAGCTAGCTAACGCACACACAAATACACTTACTTTTCCGAGCTATTTTTGTTCAAATTAAGTTTAAAAAATATTGTTTAATAAATGTTTTCGAATAAAATTACAGCTAGAATTTATTTTTTTATTATTTATTTATTTATTGCATTTATAACAAAAATTAAGAAATGTTTCTATATTAAATTAGCGCAAGAAATTTCCCATCACTAGTTTTCATTTGATTACAATATGTCTAAATACTTTAAAATAAATGTATGTGTATAAATGTATTAAGTATTTTTGCTTTAAATTATAGGCAATGATTGCACTTTAAAGGGATTATAAATCTTGGATAAAGAAATCATCACTATTATCATAGCATTAGCATGGAGGGTAGCCAATCAGCTCCAGTTTATGTGTGTGAACCAAATCTTTGAAGAGTTCACTCCTCTTTGAGCATTCAATTAAGTTTAATAACTTTAGCTAATGTGTCTCAAGTCTTAGCCAGCTCTTACTTGTGACTAATTCAAACTAATTCTGTTCACGGGGGATCAAAAATTAACAGGTCTCTAACCAATGGGATTAGCAGTGTCCGTTTACTCCGAGGACACTCGTGTCGCTCCTGACTTCGGATCAGTGAGTGAAAACTGGCAAAATAAAGCCATGGAGTTCCCACCATTTTTGTCCTCTAGAGCCTATTAGGACAGAGGATTGTCTTTAACATGCAGCATGTCCTGCATTGAAATTCATGAGATATGGAAATATAATGAATGACTAATAAATAACTATTATAAGGATTCCCATGAGAATGGAATTACAGGTGGGGGAGGGGGAGGGGGCTATTTGAGTTACAAAAAAAAAAGATAAAAATCCATGCCGTCTATTGTTCTACGATGCATTTGCGAACAAAGCCGCGCATAGCCGAACGCTGCCAACGATTTGACCTTGTTTCGATGTTATGTTAATTTATTTCAATTAAGCACAGCCTTAATGCTAGCAAGGATTATGGAAAACATGTTCATGGGGTTCGAATGCACTCTGAGGCACATTATCCTTCCTTATGTCCTAATTTGATGATTTAATTTGAAGAAATTATTCGTTTGTGTTGTATAGGAGCTTTCTGGCCAAGCGGAGGATTTTGCAGCACTTCAAATTCACCGGTGAGGAAATGAGATTATTCATGAACGAAATGCAAAACTTAGACAGAATCAGGTACATACTGTCTGCATGAAAAAAAAAAAAAATGTGTATGCGTGTATGTTGGGGAATCAACTTTGCCGTCAGGACGTGCGTTTTAATAAAACGCCTGCATGCTAAGCATTTGTGGAAAAAAAATTATGGAAATTATGGTTTGTTTACACGGAACGGTCGGTAGCAGCGAGGTGAAAGACTGATTGATATGAATTGAATAGAAGAGAATGCATGTTAAACTGGTAGCCTTGGCGAGTCCACAATCGGGGTGTTAGCACCAAGTTCCCAAATATGTGTTAATAAATCTAAAATTTAATCTGTTAAATTCTTAAACATTTCATCTTACATTTAATTCAATATATTTTCTTTCAAACTTGTTTGTTACCTGAACATATTCACCTCTCTGAAATTTTGGTAAGTGGCGTGGTTGATTTTCTGAGAATCACCAATTCAACACGTTCTCCTATTTTTTCCCCCTCTCTTTCTCACATCGACGAATGAACTTACGTTACAAGTCCAACCCGGCTATACTAACTATAGAATAAAGTAAATATTTCTTGATCATTATTGCCAAAGACCTCAGTTGCCTCTAAAATTGATTTTTTTCAGTTTAGGGTGGAAAAAAGTGTATTTTACAAAGGCAAATCTTCGCATGACTTATAAAATTGGAAGTTAGACCATGGGATTAGGTGTTGTCTGTTGCCTCTGTAATAGTTCCCCCTGGGCAAAGTGTAAAAAGAGGAAGTTTGTTGGTTCATTTGAATAAGATGGCCTGAATTAGTGCACACATAACACACACCCTGCATTAGATCATAATTTGCTTGAGAGGAATCAAAAGACTTTGGCATCAGACAATTGGAAATGTTGGACCTGAAACTTTCAACGTGATGTGTTTAATACACGTGACCACCCACTCATCTACCTGCCTCGCAGCTGCCCCGGCTCATGCCGATATGCTTTTTTCCCCTCTGTTTTAATCTCTCTTGGCCTTGACCAATAGCAACAGCTGTGGCATTTAACATTTCCCTAACGCCACCAGTGGGCTGCCCAACGTTTGTAAGTGAACTCACCTGGACAAGTGAGGTAAGCCGACACCATGTCACACACCCCTTCCAAAGACACGCACCCCCCACCTTTACCATTTCAACATGTAACTATTGAAACATTAAAGGTCAAGGACGACGGCGGCACAACTTACCTTAACGTCAGCGAAGAACATCTTCAGCATGTTGGAGCTGGGGTACCTGGTGTAGAAGAACATGAGCTTGGCCTTCTTCAAGTGGTTGGGGGAAAGCCCTTCCTGAATGTGCAAATGAGTGGGTTAAGGAAAAGCAGCCGATGCCCCCGAGCATAAAGAGCAGGCAGGATTTGCTTGCCATTGTCATCATCATTACTCAAGGTGCCGCGCCGTCACGGCCAATATACCACCGCAGAAAAGCCAGTTTTACATGAGAAAGCCATTAGGCAGGCAAACCGAGCAACGTCTTTCCCTAAGCCCTAAGCCAACCTCCTCCTTCAGATGTAAAAGAGTGAGAGATTGTTTGCATGTCACCTACAAATACAGCAGTAAGCACTTGTGAGAAGGCCTCGGGGGCGCAGACGAAAAAGCCTGAGAAACCTTTCTTTTTTTTGTGTTGTAGCTTAGTTTTTGTGTGCCGTCACCAAAATATGTTAAAGTTAAGCAGAATTTTTTTTATCTTTAGATCCACTCTCTCTTTTTTTTCTTTCTCTCTCTCTCTCTCTCTCTCTCTCTCTCTCTCTCTTAGCTCCTGTTCTGGCATCGTGACAGCAAATTTGCCAGCCCATTTCATTTCCGTAGGCAACGATTTGTCCGCGGCGTTTGAGGGCCACCGAAGAGCGTCTGAAGACTCTCCTTTTGAAGCCGGCGTCCGACTGTAAAATGACACATTTGTCATGTAAATACGGCTAATCACAAAAACATAAACAAGTCTCATAAAGTGTGCACACATTCAAAGATAATGCGGATTCAGCGCGGCCTTGAGTGGAGTACTCCACATAATTGTTAAAGAGGAAAAAAGAAATAAGAGGAAAAAAAGAAAGAAGGTGGGGGGGGGGTGTTTTGTTGGAAAAGCGCATCTTTGTCTTACCCACCCTCTCTCTCTCTCTCATACACACACACACACACACACACACACTCTCTCTCTTTCTCTTTTGCTCACTCTCTCTCCCTTTTTCTCTCACCATCTGGTCTTGCTTTATGAGCACAAAGGCCAGAGAGAATGAAAGAGGGACAAGCTGCTCTTTTCTTTCGCAGCATTACTTCATTCAGCGCTGTGAATGAATGGATCATGACAAACCACAAAAAACTACATTTCAACATGAAAGCTGATGACAACTTTATCACTGGGGAGCACAAATAAAACTTACACGTTTGCAGCGCAACATGCAACAATGACATTAAACGCTAGGGTTTTTTTTCTCCCACCCTAATTACTTAGCAATAGAAGCTGTATTTATGGAAGGGGGATCCCTTTGAAAGTTTATAGCGATATGATTCAAGGGGAAAAAAGAAAACCAGCTAACTACTTAAGCTTAATTTATAGGCTGCGGCTCATCAACGGATTAGCAAAAACAGATTTTTTTTCTGTAAACAGAATGAAAGAAGATGAGGTTTGATTTGTTGAAGTGAGGTGAGATGAGATGCATCGGAAAAGCTGAAAAACTGCTTGGCCAGTCGCCTGGGTTTTTCGGTCCGATCTGCACTTTTTCCACCATGCGTTCTGCATTCATCAATAATCTATTTAAGCTAAGAATGCATTGTAAGTGCGAAGCGGGCACCGACTGTGACATTCCTGCAGAGGACGTTCTCCTGCCCTAACCTCCGCCACACAACAAAATGGCTGATTATGCGATTTTGCCAGACAAAGAGTCCTCCGCACCCTCCTCCCTGGCTCTGCCTCTTCTGAAACCAGCTCTGGACCCTTTTGTCTGTCTGTCAAACAGACTGGCCGCCAGTAGCCTTGTGGTCACACCGGGGGAAAACTTTCACCTGCCGCTGACTCGCCGTTTTGCCATATTTCCAACCATATCTGTCTCTCACCCATAACCATATGTGTAATCCCGTCCTGACTGCTTCCGAACTATTAACCCATGGGTAAGTTCATGCCAACCCCCTTCCACCCGAACGTTCACAGTTAACCTGATTTCTAACAAGTATATACCCCCATTCCCAGGCTAACAATCGCAAACCATCTTAACCACCACCTCTTTCTCGTACATCTCTCTCTTTCTCATTTCTCTTACTCCTTTACTTAATCTTGAATCTGAAATGCCTTAAGCACATTTTGCACCCAAAAAATGTTTCCATTTCTGGCACTTTCCTCAAGCAGACTTGATTCCTATATTAAAAGACCACGGTCCCTACCGCCTATCCCTCTATTTATCTATCCAAAGCTGATCTACTCTATGTAAGGTAAGATACATTTGTTTGTTTTGATCAAAGGTTAGAAGTCATTATTATAATTATCTGACTTGTTTTTGTTTTATAACTCGACCTAGACTGAAAACATTCTACTAGGAATTAATTAGATAAAATATAAAATTGTGTTCCACTATGCCATTTTTAAACATTTTCTTTTTACTCCCTAACCATTTTTTAAAATTGCTACATAAAAACACACAGCAACTGCACAGCACGGTCATTGCTTTAATTGCTTTCCATCTCCCTTTCCCTTTATGCCTCTCACGCCGCTTTCTTGATGGGGAGGCTGTGGAGAGCGTAGGGCCCTTGGCTCGGCAGACAAGACGAGGCAGCGTAATGAAAGACAAACATACAGCCGCAAACACCTGTTAATGCCTGCTTCAAAGAAAAGAAAGGAAGGGGGAAAAAAGCAAGAAAAAAAATAGAGAGGGAGAGATTGTTTGGCTGCCAAGCAACAGCTGAGGGCCCTCAGGTTGTTGACCGATCTTTATGAATCCAAAGGGGGGAAAATGAAAAGAAGGGATAATTGTTCCTCCATCTTTTTTTCTCTATAATAGGATATGATGAGGTTTGAGAGAGGTGGGACCTGTCTGTCAGTCATAGAAAACAGACAGCAAGTTAGACTCAGAGTCCTCGAATGAACTTCAAAGTTTGACAACAAAAACATCTGTCATGGTCAATGCCAAATTGTACCCAGGGGAGCTAAAAATATTTTGAATCTCTTCGAGTAAATTGGGATTGAAGTGATGATCCTGTTTAAGCACCAGGCTTATTAAGTGTACAGGTGCTAGAATGTATATTGACTTGAATCGGTAGCTTGAAACACAAAGCAGCTTAGAAAGAAAACCATCTTTCAAGAACATCCTGAAAACCTTTGTACTTTTATCATGAGGCCATCTAAACTATGGAAATTTAAGGAACCTAAATGCATAGAAATGTCTGTCTTAAGGCATGGGAGTTGACAGGGAAAGAAGTAATTTGAGTTTTTAATAGAAAGGTTAGTTTGTCTTAGCAAAAAGCCTATAGTAGACCACTTAGGGAATTAATAGTCGAGGTCTGTGTTTGAAACATAAAAAGACACAGTTACAGAGAGGATCCTAAGTAGCACTTTAAATGCTCTGTCTACTAGCTAAAATTTTCTAGCAACCCTGACATTTAAGAGAACCGAGGGCTCTACTAGTGCAACACATCAGATTTTGGATAAATACAGCAAAGTTAAAGCAAAATGTTTTTATTGCTAGGAAAAGGATATTGCACTCCCTGGGTATGGTGAGATGTCAGACATGTCCTGGAGGTCTCCACACTCTGACTTAATAAGCGACAGAGACAGACTCTCAGCCGTGCTTCCAGGATGAGTTGGCGAGCAGGACCGGGTGTGCCCCATATGGTGGTTGGATGTCATCTTGGTCCGTAAGCTGGTGGTCTCCCGTGAGAGGTCCATGGAATCAGGGGAGCCTCTGTCTTTGCCTGGGTAACCTATCGACGGGGCACCAAGTGGGCCCTGAAAAGGGTACCCCATTAGAGGGAGAGGAAATGGGTGGCGAAAAGATGGTGGGCTGAAACCCATGTTGGCTGACAGGGAGGAGGGATGGAGAGAGGGATGGTGGTGGCCTCCATGAGCGCCCACTGCTGAGGACTGGTGGTGATGCTCAGCTGCAGACTTTCTCACGACTAAAGGCAGCGCCTCCGTTTGATCATTGGCACTGGGAAGCGGGACTCCACCAAATGACTCATGTGGGCTGGGAATTATGACATCTCCAAAGCACTGCAGGCGCTGGTTGGTCGTGTGGATGTTGGGGTTGTCCCCATTAACACTAAAACGATCCTGAGGTGCAGGAAGTGTAGGAAACACCTGCGGGAGAGGGCGTGGAGGTTTTGCAAAGACCTTAACTACAGTGTCTACCACCTGAGACATGGCAGAATTCAGTTCCTGCTTTAGGGTCTCTGCCAGCTGCTTTCCCTCTGCATGCATAGAGTTTGAACCTTTGGCCCTCAGTGAGGCCTCCCTTTTTGGCTTCTCACTATCCAGAAGAGCCTGTTCCCTTAACAGTGCCCTTGCTCTGTCTAGAAAGTGTCCTGGATCCAAATCTAACATCTCGTTATCAGAGCGATCAGCAGTGGAATCGTGCAGGGGGCGTTCGTCTGTGTCCCCGTCCATGAGCCCGGCATCAGAACGTGTGCTGTCTTCAGAGAGGTTCCCGCCGTCATGGTCTGGATCGTTTCCTTCAGAGTCAGTGCTGTCATAAATCTGAAAGAACTTCTCTTGCAGCTGGCGCAGCTGTTTTTGCATGTCCTCAAGCTGCAGTTTGAGCTGCCTGCGTTCTTCTACTTTTTGCTCTTTGCGCACTGACACCAGCTGCTGGAAGCTGTGCTGCTGTTGCGGAAGCTTCTGCTTGCGCTTGTTCTCGCGATAGCTCTCGCGTGGGCTATGTGGCTGCTGGGTACCTTCATGTTCCCCTTCACCATCCCGCTCTCGATCTCTTGAGCTAGAGTTTGATGACATCATTACATTAGGTGAGTGACTCATTCCACGAATTATGTTTTCCACACGAGCTCGCTTAGCTCGGAGATGTTCATCATTAAGTCGTTCGACATCAAAGTGACCCAGAGTTGGGCGACTGAAGGGTGAGAGACACTCCTGAGGGCTTTCCTGGGATGAGTTACTGCATGCGTCCTCTTGGGGAACCTCAGATCCTGTGCTGGAAAGAGTACTACTAGGGAACCCCGGTTCTACTCCTCCCCCTGCTCCATTTTGCCATGTTGCTTTTCAACAGCTGTGAGATAATGGTAGCACCTGAGAAAGGCATCATCACGTCTTCGTACGAGTTGGCCCTCTTAAGAAGCTTCCGTAGAACATTGGACTTGGTCTCATTCGAGTCCCCGTGTCCAAGCTGCATCCCTTGACACTCCAAAAGGTCTTGCTCTCCACTATGATGGGCGTTCATGGCCCCGAAGATGATGGCGGAGTTTGCTGTGCGGCTGGCAATGAAGTCGGTAGAAGCTGCTGATGTCAGCACAGAGGTCGATCCTACGGTTCTTTTTACACCGATGTCCACGCGTCTTCTTTTGGTCTGTCGGTTTAGAAGGGACTCACTTTCATGGTCCGGCATCCCTGGTGCTACTATTGAGCCATTTTTCAAAGGCCAGCCCTCTCACTCTTTTTTTAAAATCCTGTGACCTGCCAAAAAGATGCGAAACAAAATCACAAAACATGGTGGATCAGAATATGTTAAATGTAGTAAATTTGAACTCGTTGTGAATTGTTTAAATGCAGGAAAGCATCTGGATGGAATAACTTTTATGGACTGGGATAAATAGAAATATATGAATTACTGCACACAATAAATTCCCATGCTGTTATTATCATTTTATTATATCAATTTTTTTTTTCAGTAAGAGTTTTCAGCAGTTTATTTTAAATGTTTGTTGTTATTTAAAAGATTAAAAGGGTAAAAGTGTCGTATAGACCTCTCAAATATATCCACGTCTGACAAAGATGATTTATCGAAAATGATCTCAAACACACACATTTGCAAACAGGAAATTTGATTAAACTTGTTCAGAACACTGGAAGAGGAAGTTTAAGTAGAGAGAAAGTGGGTGGATGGTGGTGGGTGTGGATAAGGGGGGAAGGGGGGTAACACCTCAGCTTTGCATACATGAGCAAAGTCCTACATTCATTGTGTATACTGCCCTAAACAAAGCGACAATTGTTGCTGCACATAAAAAACATCATCATCATCATCATCATCATTAAGAAAAATCTGCATAAAATTATGTTAATCGCCTTTCCACTGTCCTCATTTGTCTGGGATTAAAAAGAGGAATAGAAAAATGATGGAGGTAAAAAAAACAAAAAAAAACATAAATATCAAAAAAGGAAAAATGCTTGCATGTATAATGAGGTGCTTTTTTTTTATTAAAATAATTATCTTGAATACATTTTGGTATATATTAATATACATGCTATAATAAAAACTTTTTTTTGCATTAATTCCTGGAATATTTAAGTGTAAAATGGTATTTATTTATTTATTAATAAAAAATTAGGAGATCATGTTTAGTATCTAAGATGAGTACAAAAGTTTTTAAACACGCAGAACCAGATAGATCTTCAGTAGGTCAAATTATTTTTTGTTTCTTTTTTTATTTTAGCAATTAAATTACAATAATAAAATGAATTCGCGGATATGAGAACCGCAGACTTAAAGGAGGAGATAATATTTAATACTAATATGAGGCTTGACATTTAGAATGAATATTTTGAGCGCGTTTGACGGTGATGTTCCGAGATTATTTCAGAATGAGAGATATTTGTGCGCAGTTTATGTAAACTAAACAACTGTAATATAATCACATGCTCTGTATTTCTCTCTCTCTCTCTCTCTCTCTCTCTCTGTCTCTGTTATTATATAAAAACAATTATTTTATTTACTTTGAAATACAAAAATCAGGTAAACAGACGAACAAATCTAGTGCGAACTTCACTTTGGACTTTAACACAGTGGAGGAAAAAGCGGTGCATGTTTCATTTCATCCTTTCTTTCTTTCTTTCTTTCTTTTTTTTTGTTGCTTTTTTTACGCATTTTCTTTTTTGTCTAATAAATTTGGCAATATTTATAAAATAAAACCAAGTCATTATTTCTTTTCTTTTTCTTTTTTTTTACCGGCGCGAATACTTTATAAAAGAGCCGGATGACGGATGGATGGATGTGTGGGTAGATAAATGGTTGGATAAATAGATAGATGGGTGGATGGATGGATGGATGAAGACTAAGGTCGCCCTTTACGCACAAGAAAACAACACGGAGCTTAGACACAATGCGCGATGTTGTCCTTATTATCATCGGCTTCAAACACCTGTCTTTCGTCACGGCGCACCTGTCTCCCTGCCCGCGCATGCGCAAGACAGGCAAAATTTCACGGAATTACAAACGAGGAACTAAGACAGAAGACTGAGAACTTCAAACTTCCCCTCGGTGGCATTTATTGAAACTGATAAACGTTGCACATAGAGAGAGAGAGAGAGAGAGAGAGAGAGAGAGAGAGAGAGAGAGAGAGAGAGAGAGAGAGAATAATGACTGTAAAGAAGTTAGAAACACACAAACACTCCATCAGTTAAAGCTCCATCAGTTGCCGAGCCGGTCAGGGTTTACGGTCTGATGGCGGTGTGTATCAGACACTGAATGTAGCGCTTGTTCAGAAAACTTGCACTTTTTAACGTGGATTTGCGAACAAAGGTGTGATAAAGTTAAACTAACCCCACAGGGGCATCGAGCTGAATCTCAGGGGACGGGGACTGATCAGAAAGCAGTGAGAACTTCGGGAGAACTGCGGGAATAACATAAAATAAATAAATAAAAACTCCGCGCAGCGGAGAGAAGTGTGAAGCGCGTAATGACAAAACTCCACACTAATCATAACCTAATCATAACCTAATCATAACCTAATGCTTAACTAATCATAAACTAATGCTTAACTAATCATAAACTAATGCTAAAGTAATTAATAACTAATAATACAAAGTGATTTATTAATCGAGCGGAGGTTAATGCGCATCCAAAATTTATTTTATCTCTTAAAACTTCCTCCTTCGTTCAGATCAGTGGGAGAAAAGCTGTGCGTTAAGACTACTCCCGACTATCTATCTATCTATCTATCTATCTATCTATCTATCTATCTATCTATCTATCTTTCTTTCTTTCTTTCTTTACTTTTTCATTCTTTCTTTCTTTCTTTTTTTCTGTTTTCCTGCGTACGATTTTTTACTTTATTATAAGAACCTATAAACACAACCAAAAGAAAAGCTGTAATATTCATTAAAGGGGTCACTTACCTCTGCGAACGGCGCGTGGGAGCGAAGCGGAAACGTTCCCTTCTTTTATTTTTTATTCAGAGAAAAAAAAGAGCATCAAATCGGCGCGACAAGAAAATTCTGCCCGAGTAACGGGAGCGAGCGACGCGCGTGGGAAATGCGTGTATGTGTGTGTCAGAGAGAGAGAGAGAGAGAGAGGGAGAGAGAGAGAGGGAGAGAGAGAAAGGGAGAAAAAAGAGCGAGCGAGCGAGAAAGATGTTTTAAAAAAAGAGTAAACGCAACACACACACAGGGGGAAAAAAAGATTTCTTCTCCTCTATGGAATACGGAGCTGCGTCTGTGTCTCGGTGTGTGTCCCGGGGTGTCCGGGAGCGCGCGCCGGCTGTGCGGTGGCGGAGATGACAGAGAGAAAGCAAAAGACGACAGATGGAGAAGGAGGAGAAGAAGCGCTCTCTGCACGCGCTCCTCCGACTGTAAGCACCCACTTAAAGACGCGGACGAAGGAAACAGGAAAGAACCTCCGCGTCACAATCGGCCATTGTGATGTAACTGCGCGCCTACCAATAAGAACGGCGGACGGTGGCTCGCGAGGAACTCGGTGCGCACTGAGGAGTTGGAGAGGAGAAAAAAAGGAAAGGAAAGAAAAGAAAAACACCCCCAGCTGACCAATCACCGAGGGATAAAAAAGAGGAACAGAACTTGTAAGACATGTTTGTTTTTGTTTTTTTGGAAAGAAAAATGACAAATATTTTAGATTTACATTTACAGCTCGAAGTTCTCATCCATTTATTTTATTTTTTATCCAACTGAGTAGTTATGGGTAAAGGGCCTTGCTCAGGGGCCCAACAGTGGCAGCTTGGTGGTGTTGGGAATCGAACCCATGATCTTCCAATCAGCAATCCAACGCCTTAATCCTCTTAACCGTAAATTCCTATATTAATAAATACTAACTAATTAATACACATTATTATTATTATTATTATTATTACTATTATTATTAAATTTAGTGATCAGGATTATTGCAATGTTCTACAATAATCCCGGCTGTAAGTAGGAAAGAATAAACGCCGTTTTTTAGTACATTAAGTTTCTCCTGCACTTCACTGTCGAGTGTAAAAACTGAACATGTTTGTACATTTTACACATTTCAAGGCGCAGAAATAGATTTAATGTTTTGAAGCTCCACAAGCGCGTGCACTCGAGAGCAGCATTTCAGCACCTCATCCTCATCCTCATCCTCATTAGAGTTCAGGACCCGACCTTTCTGTCCATCAGAACAAGGTCCCCGGTCCCTTCTCTAAAGAGAGACAACATCTTTATTAAAACACACACACAAAAAACCGTGTAGTTTGTCTTTCCGGAAAAAAAACAAGAGATTTTCTTTGGGTTTGTTTTTGGATGTGCAAATAATGTGCAAATAATCAGCGACCTGCTGTAAGAGGAGCTTCTGATAAGCACGAGCTTCTTATAAAACTCTTATTTTAAATTAAGAGCTAGAATTTATTC
>VCAZ01000032.1:230000-245000 GCA_005784505.1 Bagarius yarrelli | reverse complement strand
ATTTACGAAGTATTTTGACTTTATTCTCATAATTTTGACTTTATTCTTGTAATTCCAACTGTATTTGTATTATTTCGACTTTATTTAAATTTATTTAAAATCATTCTCGTAATTTTTGGCTTTATTCTCGTAATTTCCACGTTTTCATAATTTTGATTTTATTCTCAAAGTGTTTTAACTTTATTCATATAATTTCCGACTTTATTTTTGTTTCTGTGTTTTTCTACACAACACTTTAGTACATAAACACTGGAACACTGGAACGCAGCATCGAACATCACAACAGCAACTCAAACAGATCAGCACCAAAATCAGCACCCAAAACCCCACCCTAATATTACACACACACACACACACACACACACACAGTGAGACAAATGTGCTGTGGCTGAAGGCCTTTAAGTGACTAACGGCAGTCAAAAGCCAAAAAGAACCGAATATAGCTCTCTCTCTCTCTCTCTGTCTCTCTCTCTCGGTCTCTCTCTCTCTCTCTCTCTCTCTCTCTCTCTCTCTGTCTCTCTCTGTCTCTCGGTCTCTCTCTCTCTCTCTCTCTCTGTCTCTCTGTCTCTCTCTCTCTCTCTCTCTCTCTCTCTCTCTCTCTCTGTCTCTCTGTCTCTCTCTCTGTCTCTCTCTCTCTCTGTCTCTCTCTCTCTCTGTCTCTCTGTCTCTCTCTCTCTGTCTCTCTTCCCCTCTCCTCTCATTCTTTCTCACACTCTTTCATTCTCTCTTCACCCTCTCTGATTTTCTCTCTCTCTCTCTCTCTCTCTCTCTCTCTCTCTCTCTCTCTCTCTCTCTCTCTCTCTCTCTCTCTCTCATGCAGGCCATAAAAACGGTCCTAACACTAAAAATAAAATGTAAAAAATTAGGAATGTTTCTATTTCGGTGGTTTCTTCATAAAAGGGTTTGTGTTTTAGATTTATGATATAATAAATGCAATAAAACCTCTTTAACTTTAACTGTTTATTTACTTACATAATTTTCTGTATTTATTAATCTTGTGTTGTGTTTTAATTTTAATGTCATGTCACAGATTTGGAATCTGCAATCTGTCAGTACAGCCTACATGCACTAAGTCTGATCTATTTTTCTGGGTAAAATGACTGTAAATATAAATAAGGAAAGTTTCATAGAGAGAACTGGAATGTTTGCTTATTGCTGTGGTCCCCCCCCCAAACACACACACACACACACACACACACACACACACACACCTCTGTACCAGTGTCTCAGTGGAACAATCCGGTCTGGGAGGACGAGTGTTTCTCTCTGCCCGCTCGTCTCCAACACATCCAAACGTAAGTGCTTTTGTCTCGCAGCTGGATGCCGCAGACGCATCACCTCTTTGACCCGCCTCCAGCTTTCCACCAGTCGGCGATCTTAAAAAGATGGTAGACGATGGAATAACAGAGATAAGCACCAGTACCTTTGTACTGACGCTGATTCCGTTCTGCACACTTTCTGATTGCCCCCCGGGGACAGGCGGACGGGCGGGCAGGCGGGTGTGCATGTTGCATCTGTTTCAGCCAGAGATCAGGAGAAGGAGGAGCAGCGAAGATATCTTCCAATAACAAAGTCTCCGGGCTATAAAAATCAATCAAGGCTCTGGCCAAAAAAAAAAAAAACGCCCGGTGGAAAATGCATTAAGGGCCAGACGACACGTTTATGAGAGGCCCAGCGTGGGGGCTGCGGGCAAGATAAAAACACGGGGTCAGAGCTGCACGGCTCTACCTGTTGGCTTCATCACCACAGCAGGTTGCCAGACTTTATTAGCCTGAGCGGCAGCTATTGTGCTATAATTGTAGACTTTAATGTAGGGGTTAAAGGTCAGGTACCGACTGTGTGTGCTGTTTTTAAACTTTCCAGCTCTGAAGTTTGACTGAAGTGACATCCTCATCCTCAAGGCCAGGTTAGAACAGAGCGCTACTACTGACCTTCAAAGCAAGTGGAAGTGGATTCTGCCAAGAACGCAGTACACACACACACACACACACTGTATACACAGATGCACTAAGAAAAAAAAGTACTGACTGCCTAACACACACACACACACAGGAGGAGCGAGTCGTCAGCCATCACTGTCATAAATCTCCTGTTCTGTGGTGAGGAGGGCACTCTGCACCTTGTCGGAAACGCCCACATTAAACGCTGAATAAACCATAACATCCTGCCCCCCGCGGCCCACCAGGAGCGCTCCAGGCTTCCCCTCGGCCCCTTCTGTCCCTTCGTTCCATCCATCCATCTATCCATCTATCCATCCATCCATCTCCTTCCTTCTCTTTCTGCCTTTCGTAGGACCGCACATGTGCAGAGGGTCACGCCGCATGTGCTCGTCTCCCTCGGACCCCTTACAGTTTCGAGGGCAGGGAAGAAGTGTGGGGGGTTTCCATTCCAACGACTTCCTGTTCCCTGTGATGTCATCGGGGGAGGAAAGGGGCACTTAAGTGGAGGATGCAAACACTCTCTTCCTGTCGTGTGCCAGACCCGATTGAACAATGCGGGCAGGTGTGTGTGAGTGAGTGTGTGCATGTGTGTGTGTGTGTGTGTGTGTACGAGTTTGATTACGCTGCTTTACAATCCCCACAGAGGAAACATCACATTTCTGGAACACGAGACGGAGAAATTATTTTACGATCCTTCTCCGCTCGTTACGCCCAGAAAGGGTGTGAGGGAAAGAAAACACTCGCAAGTCATAAAAAATCATCAGCAGGTGAGTGAGATAAAAAAAAAAGAATTCTGTATTGCTGTGTTATTGGACACGATTTTAAAATAATTAACATATTACATTTATTTAATTGGCATGTTTAATTGTTATATTTTAATTAAACGTCACCCCGAAACTCCTCCTCTCATTTAAAACACCAGTCCGAATGAATATTTATAATATGCAAATTACATGCAAATCGAAACCTTTCTTATGCAATGTCTGCTTATGTAGCGTCCAGTAAGTGTTATTCCACAATTATAAATAATAATAAAATTGAAATAATTAATAACAAAGATAAATTAAATTCACAAATTAATAAAATAAGACTTGCACATTTGTAGGTCACGCAATGTGCATTGTGTAACACTTCTAGTGTCGAAACTGGCAACAATCAACGAATAGGTGAGACTCCACCCACCTTCCACTTAAGCCAATCAGATACCAGTGACATGGTGCTGACGATTCGTAGCACAATCACGTTTTGCCTTACAATCAGGATGGGATCGGCGTTAAACCACCATTCAAAATGGACGACCAGCAGAGCTCGCGACAGGCCGCGGCTTTATTCTAATAATATTATTATCGTAATAATGTCTAAAATAAAGCTAATGTTCTAAGAGAATTACGTTTTTTTTTTTATTTGGAATTAGGCAACAGTTCTACTTCTTTACTCAGCGATACACACCGGCAGGATTTTACTTTTCTTAAAAACTATTTAGGCAACAAAAACGACCAAATACACAAAATAGAAATACAAACGATTAAATAAATATGAAAAATGTGGAATTCAATAAAATGGTGTTTGTTTGAAGAAACATTTGTTTTCCATGTTCACTGCTGAATCAGCCTAAATGGACACTGAAGTGTAACCTGATCTGATTCATTTTAATTTATAGAATTTCACGTAACTCATTTCGTAAATTAGCGACGACTCGCTGCGATTTTATTGGTTTGTTTTAATCGGTTGCGATTTGTACAACTTTCGATTTTAATCAAATGACAAAACTTAATCAGGAACAAATCAGGAATAAAAAAACAATTAATTTTAGCTATTCTATCAGGACAAAAATAATGGCACCCCAATAAAAGAGGGAAAGGATTTAATACCTGTCATGCTAAGAAAACTGCATTTTCGTAAATTCGCCCAATGACATTTTGCAGGAAATGCAAATCATCTGTTTAGCTGAAAAAAAAGACCCATTAATTAAACACTTCCTGCTTTTCAGCTCGCTCGTTTCTCAAAAAGGGATGAAGCAGCCTAACCTTTGACCCCTTGTCTGATGTTGTGCTTGTAAAGTTCAGCACTTGGAGGGAAATTAACCCGACAGTACAAGAACAAAGAGATGAACTAATCGAGCAAACGAATTTCCACAGCTGCATTGAATGTAAGCACCACTGGACACATCTGTTTGGACTGAACTGGAATATTAATTAGCTAACGCTTTAGTTACGTGCAATTAACTAGCAGTAGCTAATAAGCCTCAATCAATGATTGTGTGATAACAAATATCCAACGTAAATAAAATGTTATTACAGTTTTTAAAAATCTAAATTGCTACAAAAAGACTTTTATTTCCTGATTTTAAAATGTAAGGAGTCTCCAGTGTCAGAGCTCAGTAACATTCTTCTCATTTGCAACCTTCTGATGAGCAGTTCAATGCCGTAACCACTGAACTACCAGCTAAAATAATGATAAATAAATAAATTATCGCTATATCTAGAGAAGCTGTTTTGTGCGACGCTGAAGGACATTTGGAGCTCTGTGTCATTGAGACATCGTTAACAAACCTGTCCTAGTGATTATAAACGGAAAACACTTCTTTTTAAAGGTGAGATGAGACGACGGTGAGACATCGGTGAGACTGAGGTCATGGCTTGGCGCGGAAAAGGATTCGTAGCCAGTAGCTGTCGCCGACCGAGCAACAAGATCTTCATTATTCTTTAGAGGAGATTAGAAAACAAGTGTGTGTATGTGTGTGTTGTGTGTGTGTGTGTGTGTGTGTGTCGTCATCCCTGCAGGGCTTCGTCTGGGTTACTGTTTTAGAAACCCCTTTTTTTTCCCCCATAACATTGCTTTTGTTTAATGGCCGTGCCTGGGACCCTAAGGGAGTTCCATAACTCAGCCAGCGGAATCTCCACCTTAGAAGTGTGTGTGCATGTGTGTGTGTGTATGTGTGTGTGTGTGTGTGTGTTTGTCACCTTGGCCGCTCCCACAGGGAAAGTGACAGGAGCGTTTTTTCAGCCGCTGACCCGCGAAGAGGACACTGGGACAAATAGCGACACTTCCTGTTCAGTAAGAATAAGAGAGAAATTGTGTGTGTGTGTGTGTGTGTAAGCGTGTTATTTGACTGAGGCCTGACTAAGGCCTTCTTTTATTCCACGGCCTTCCAGAAGCTTCCGAAAGAGAGTCGATTCGATCTTGTGTATTCAGCACTATGAGGTCATCGAGCGTTTGTGTGCATTTGTGTGTACGTGTGCGCATGTGTGTGTATGTGTGTGTCTGTGTGACCAGTGCAGCTTCCTCTTGCAGAGAGTGTGTTTTCTCGCCTTCTCTTTGATGTCTGTTTGGTTTACTGTCTCTGTTTGCCCAGGCAGTGATAGTCGCTGATTAAAATCTGTTCATCATCATGAAGGAAGTCAAAAGAACAGAATGAAATCACAGGTGTGTGTGAGTGTGTGTGAGTGTGTGTTTAAGGGATCTTTAAATTTTGCCGCTTTGTGATGCTTAATAAGATGTAAAACATGGCATGGTGAGTAGTTACTGGAAAATAATAAAGAGGACAGAAAGTGTAAAAGTGTCGAGTCGAATTCGTTATACTTTATGGAAAGCCAAATGGAACAAAACACTTAAAATATATCAATTATATGTCAGTGGGACCGGAAGTCGTTTTTTGTATCCGGAAATTGTCATGGTGGATAGTAAGGTTACTGCAGATGCTAGGGAGTCCCTGGAGGGACATGTGCGAAAAGAACAACCAAAAAAACACACTTTCTCGAGTGTGCGTAAAACACGTTAACAAAAAAAAAAAGTTTTGCGGCCACGTTTTTTGCACATGTCCCTTCAGGGGCTCCGTAAACCATTTATATTTACACTCTAATTTCCAGTTACAATGAAATGACTTCCGGTTACAATGTAACTGTTCTCTGTTTGGGGGACCCTTGATATCTGTTACTTTTTATCCGTTTATAGCTACATTTTTATTTCTCTTTTTAATTTCTAACTTCAAAAGAAAGAAAAGAAAGAAAGAGTTGTTAAAGATCTCGGAGCGCCAGTTCACTTGGGCTAAGCGATGGCCGCTTCTCACACTCTCTCTCTCTCTCTCTGACATCTACTGTAAGATGAAGAGAGAGAGAGAGAGAGAGAGTGGAGAGAGAGAAAGGGAGCGAGGGAGATTATCCCTTCTCAGTGCGAGTAGACACATGAAAGAAAAAGGAAGTGCGGATGAGAGGGGGGTTAAAGTGTGAGAGGAAGAAAGCGAGAGGGAGGAAGCGAGAGAGCGCGAGTGGAATCGTTTCATGTGTCTGAGATGTTAAAGAGACGGATTAACAGATTAATGGATTCTCTAAACGACTGTCACTCTCTGCTTGTTAACTCACGCTCGGGCTTCAGCCACCAGCAGCCGCGCTCCCCATAAAGACCCCCATAAAGATAATGGGCAGAGCAAATCGGGAGACCCTCGGATCTCTCACACACACACAGACACACACACATACACACACACACACACACACACATAGAGGGCGAGGACATCAGGGGTCTTGAGCTCTGATTAAAGATTAAAGCTAAGCTCACTGTGCATATCAATGCTGGTGTGTTAACCTTTTTCAGTTCAAGCGCCGTACACACACACGAGCGCACACACACGAGCGCACACACATGAGCGCGCACACACTCACACAGCCAAAAAGACACATCATAAACGCATGATGAAGGCAAAATGCTGAACAAACGAGACAAGTAAAAAAGGCACGAGTTGAAAAAACAGGATCAGGCTGTCAAAATAGAGCAAGCGGTGTGTGACTAATTCTGTGTGTGTGTGTGTGTGTGTGTGTGTGTGTGTGTGTGGAGGTCAGTGGGTGAATTCGGTTCCTTCGAATATGATGATCAAGAGACAATAAATATAGCATAAAGGATCCTGTTCTGTCTCTTTTGTTTTCTTAAACTCTGACGACTGAAATAGATGTGAAAGATTCGGTTCGGTCATGTGACTCTGAGTCGTTTTCATGCCCACAATGTAAACAGCACAAAATAAAATATGATTTTTTTTACATCCCGATATTGTAAATGTGTGACATCATCAGTAATGATGTAATTAAAAACTAATTGCATTTTTAATTGGTGAACACAACCTGACTGCCAAAACTCAAATAGAATCCTCATCCTTAAACTCAAACCTGTCAATCAGTGTCAGGGGCGGGACTTTACTATGGGGTGTAATTGTTTGGTTTGACATGTTTTTAGTTCTCAGTTAGAAATATTTCTAGATTCAGAGAGAGGGAAAGAGAGAGAGAGAGACACAGAGAGAGAGAGAGACAGAGAGAGATGGAGAGATAGGGAGAGAAAGATGAAGATGGAGATAGAAAGAGAGATGGAGATGAAGAGATGAAGATAGAGATGAAGAGAGAAATAAGGATGGCGAAAGAGAGAGAGAGAGAGAAATAGATGGATGGAGTGATAGAGAGAGTGGGAGAGATAAAGATGGAGAGAGAGATGAAGATGGAGAGAGATGGAGATGTTTAGAGAGAGATGAAGATGGAGATAGAGAGAGAAATGGAGATTATGTGAAAGAGATGAAAATGGAGATAGAGAGAGAGAGAGAGAGAGAGAGAGAGAGAGAGAGAGAGAGAGAGAGAGAGAGAGAGAGAGAGAAAGAAAGATGGAGTGATAGAGAGAGATAAAGATAGAGATGGAAAAGGGTTTGTTGATTATTTTTAATCTGTGTCATTTAATTTCTCCTGCTTTTTTTGGATTAAAGTGATTTTATTTAAAGGGCCGGTCTGAGTTTAGAGATGGAGACGCCGCGGCTTTATAGAGATTAAAAGCGACAGGTTCGGGTGTAGAGACGTAACGCAGAGCGAGAGACGGGGAGACCCACTGCACTTTAATACGACTGAAAGGAATGTTACTTAAATATAAAAAAAAGGAAACAAAAGGGATCAGATTTCTGCGCTTCGGTTCCATTAAGGAGATGAGTGAAAGGACAGCTTAAGACTGGGTTATTTCACTCGTCCTCCGGCTGATCCATTAGCTCGCTGTTAGACCCGTTAAAGAATATTAATTCCATGGGATGATCAGGGAGGTGATGACCTAAGGAACCGTCAGAACAGAACGTTTTCACACTATTATTCGCATAAACAGACACATCCTGACAGGCGAGAAAATGGACTGGAGCCTGGACTCACTATTTCCTCTCATTAAGAGCTTTTACTGCCTCCAGAATGTGAGCTGATTCGTTCAGACGGGTTTGGCTGGGTGGCGTCTAGGTGGCAAAAAACAGAAGGATCAAGTTGAAAGATGGAGAAAAAATGGACAATTAGCATCACAGCCTGCTAGATAGATAGATAGACAGACAGACAGATAGATAGATCGATTAATAGAGAGACAGACAGATAGAAAGACATACAATCAAACAGACAGATTGGTAGGTAGATTGGTCAACAGACAGACCGACAGACAGATTGAGGGAAACATATATAGATAGACAGACAGCAGTGCCTCTGAGTGTGAAACAACTAAGTGAAAGGCTCCCATCGTTATCGTCACCCCCACAGCGCCAGCAGATGCCCGTGTGCCGTGTCCACTTTGTCAGACTGTCCATACGTCACCTAGTCCTAATCTTACTCTCAATCTTAATCTGGGATTATGTGCTATCAGAGTGGAGAAGGTGATTAAGTGAAAGCTGGGAGCTGAAAACAATGGGTTCCTTATATGCCAACTGCTTCTATGCCCACACATACACACACATACACACACACAGCTGTAGTGTTTCCCCTATGACATGTGTGTGCTATATCATTTACTATAAATTAATCTAACGTTTGTTTAATCTGATCTTGAGACTGATCTGAAAAACCTGATCCGGAATCAGTGTCATGGGACAGAATAGTACAAAGTGTATTTATATAACGTATGAGCTGATCTGAAAGAAGTCTTAAAGAAATAACACCACTAATACACTCATTTGTGCTGATCTGGAGTCAGTATTAAAAAAATAACATCACTAATACAGTCATTTGTGCTGATCTGGAGTCAGTGTTAAAGAAATAACATCACTAATACAGTCATTTGTGCTGATCTGGAGTCAGTGTTAAAGAAATAACATCACTAATGCAGTCATTTGTGGTGATCTGGAGTCAGTGTTAAATAAATAACCACTAATACAGTCATTTGTGCTGATCTGGAGTCAGTGTTAAAGAAATAACACCACTAAAACAGTCATTTGAGCTGATCTGAAATCAGTGTAAAAGAAATGTCACCACTAATACAGTCATTTGTGGTGATCTGGAGTCAGTGTTAAAGAAATAACACCACTAAAACAGTCATTTGAGCTGATCTGAAATCAGTGTAGGGAAGATATATCCATGATGTTGTTGTTTGAGCTGATCTGAAGTCAGTGTATAAGAATATAAACCTATGATTCTGTTGTTTGAGCTGATCTGAAATCAGCAGCGGGCGATAGAACGTCCTGGCTCTTTTATCGCCTTTTGATGACTGAATTACCGAATTAGCGATTGAGGCAAGGCGATTGGCGGCTGGCAGAGATGCATGGGTTGATGGTTAAGGGTAAGTGCAAGTGTGTGTGTGTGTATGTGTGTGTGAAAAAAGTGTGTGAGTTTCTGGGCAAGCAGCGGTTCGCAGGTGCAGGAGGCGTTCCAAAGTGGGCACACATGGCATCCGTGCCCACCGAGCTGGCACCAACTTAAGTGAGAAGGAAGGGGGGGGGTATTTGGAGGCAGGGTTGTTCAGGGTGGAGGATGGGCATTAGTGTGTGTGAGGAGACGAGCAAGGTTAGCAAAAAAATCTATCATAATATTAGTGTTTACGGTAAAACTTTGATGAAAAAATAAACATGGCGCAGAATTAGCATTATTGTTGTTTTAGGGATTATTTTTAAAAAAAAGAAAATTCCCCAACCCCCCCTACCCTCAAAATGAGACTGCTTTAGCTCGCGGCTAACAACACGGATTGATCCATAAGGAAAAATCAAAACGCTTATCGATCAAGCGCGGCGGAATCTTTAGTCGGATCGATGCCATCTGACAGACAACCTTGAGTTCTAGTGGATTAATGGTGTATATAGGTCAGGTGACAGTGTCTGTGTGTGTGTGTATGTGTGTGTACACAAGCGTATTCTTTGGAGAATTGGAGTGTTTGACCCGTAAGTGATAATAAAAGCAATGATGCTTGTTTAGAGTAGGTGTGTGTGTGTGTTTGCGTGTGTGTGAGACTTTTGGAGAACGTCCGAGTAAAATGTGTGTGGGTTCACCCCCAAAGTCAGCAGATGGTATCAAAAATGCAGACTTATTGTAACCACAGACACAGACACAAACACACACACATACATGTGAGTCCAATGAACTCTGGATGTAAAATTGTTAATGAATCATAAATAATAGTTTAATTTTTTTTTTAAAGGCAGAAGTAATTTCAACAACAGCTCTTAAAAAGACAAACAAGCCTCAGGTTTATGTGTGTGTGTGTGTGTGTGTACGTGTGTGTGTGCGTGTGTGTTTGTGTGTGTCTAAGACGAGATGGAGTCATTAATGACTGATTAGGGCTTTTGGGACAGAGTCGTTACAGTCTAAAGAGCTTCTGACAAGCCTGTGCGCTCTTTCTCACACACACAAATACACACACACACACAGTGGACAGATGGGGTTAGGTGTGTCTGTGCCAAAATGGTAACTGTTATTCTAACATCCCTAATAAAGCCTCTTCGCTAGTCAACACACACACACACACACACACACACACATCAAAAAAGAGACCAATGTCATTTTGGAAAATGAAAATGGTTTGTAATGGCAACTGATGCTCTCTCTCTCTCTCTCTCTTTCTCTTACACACAAACACACAAAAGCTTCTTTTCCCTCATAAAGAAATATTGATCAATTTATTTACGGTCTAATGATTATGTGACACCAGCACAAGCTTCCTGTTTGGCTGAGATCTGGCCACGCCCCGTGATTATTTTGCGCTCCTGTCCCATGCGATTAGTGTCGTTATGTCTCGTTAGTCTGTGTATTAATGTTTTTACTCTTTAGCACGCTAACACGCTATAGTCTTTGAAGTGTCAGGTATGAAAGTGATACTAGCCAATTTATTGCATTTATTTGTTTATTACACAAATTTATTTGAATACTTATACATTTATTATTATTTATTTATTCATTATTTATTACACACTTATTTAGAAAGTAAAGTGACCAAGTGAAGTGAAGTTAACCAAATGGAAACCCGCAAAACGATGAATCACTGCGAAACACACACTGATTTTACCAGCAGGTTGCCATTGCAGCACCAAGTTGCCACGGCTGGGCCTCCCAAGCAAGGCCCTTAACCCCTAAACCCCTCAGTTAGATAAATGGAATAAATGTAAGTCGCTCTGGTTAAAGGGACAGACGTCCACCAAATGACGTCCCTTCATTAAAAACTATCCCGTCAACCCCTTTTCCCTTTCACCGCTTTGTTTTCGTTTCCCACTTCCTGCTTTTCTTTAATGGAGATTCGCGGGCGTGGCTAAATGCTAATGATATTCCAATCCATCAGGTGTGGTGTTCTAACATTCATTCATTTATCTTCTATACCCACTTATTCTCTAATTTGGGGTCACAGGGATCTGCTGAAGTCTATCCCAGCCAGCTCTGAAAGGGGAAAAGGCAGAAGAGGGACACCCTGGACAGGTAGCCAGTCCATCACAGGGCCACACACACACACACACACACACACACTCACACACACCCCTATGGGCAATTTAGAATCACCAATCAATCTAATGTTTTTAAACTGTGCGAGGAAACCAGAGAACCTGGAGTAAACCCACGCAAGCACAGGGAGAACATGCAAACCGCCTTCTGTACCGAGCAGAGAAAGGATATTAAATATGAATCAAGAGTGTTTGCAATCCCTCATCTCTCTTTCTCTCTCTCTCTCTCACTTTATCTCTCTCTATCAAACAGGTGTTGTAGTTCACTGATAAGAGCCCAAACTTGGCTACTGTCACGTTTTTCGTTAGAAGCCGCGGCGCCTCTGAAACGGTGCTGCTGAATAATACATGTGTCCCGGTAATGTGTCTCTAGAGAAAGACAGAAAGAGAAAAGAGAGAGAGACAGACAGAGATTAATGGACGTCTCATTCGGTTTTGACGTTCTGATCTTTTGGCCCATGCTGCTTATTGGCTTTTCAGATCACACTTAGGTATTCTGTTTAACGAGACAGACCACGCGAGATGGAGGTAGGCAGGGAGAAGGGGAGAGAGAAAGAGACAGAGAGAGAGAGAGAGAGAAAGCGTCCTGTCACTTTCTTGGCGATGCAGTGCATGTGTGCGTGCGTTACCCCCGTGTGGCACGGCGGCTCTGTCATCTCATGCCCCGAGGGCCCGTCGGTCGGCGCACGCCACGGCGCACCGATATTAAAGCGACGAGAGACAACTTTTAAAAAGAGTTGTGCGTTTGAAAGAGTTGTGCAGGTTTTTTATGAACATCTGGACGGCGAGCCGAGCCGAGGCCGCGCTGTTACACACCGCTGATGAAAGTTTCAGCAAAGCAGCAAATAGTGTAAACGCAAACACACACACACACACACAAAAGTGAGAAAATTATAAATAATCTATACTGACACACAAACCTCAAAGTGGAAGTTTGGCCTAAAATAAATTAATTAAAATATCTAATAATCAGTTTTATTAAGTTTAATTTTTTTTACAGTATGCTATTTTCACATACATACACACACACACACACACACACGAGTGCACTGGCCATGACCCTTTCGGTTTCCGCACATGTGCCCAGACATCAAGTGTTTATGTAACCCTTTTTTCCTGCACATGCACTCGGACACATGATGTGTGTGTAAACTGACACGTGTGTGTGTGTGTGTGTGTGTGTGGCATGCACCCTAATGACTCTCTTGCATAAACATACATTTAAAAAACGCTATGGATCTCATGTCTTATTTTCCTGTTCAAACCTACACACCTTCCTGTTATAGCCCCGCCCCCTCAGACTGGCATAGCCATCTGATCCAGTTTTACTGCTTTGGGTTGACAGGAACCCAAAAGGAATCCGAAAAGAACCCAACAGGAACCTGAGAGGTAACTAAGAAGGAACTGAAAAGAACCTGAGAGGAACCTAAAAGGAACTGGAGAAGAACCTGAAAGGAACTGGAGAAGAACCTGAGAAGAACCTGAAAGGAACCTTAGAAGAACCTGAGAGGAATCTAAAAAGAACCTGAAAGAAACCAGAAAAGAACCTGAGAGGGACCGGAGAAGAATCTGAAAGGAACCGGAGAAGAACCTGAGAAGAACCTGAGAAGATCCTGAGAGGAACCTGAGAAGTACCTGAGAGGAATCTGAGAAGAACCTGAGAGGAACTGGAACCTGAGAGGAATCGGAAATGAATCTGAATGGAACCTGAGAGAAACATAAGAAGAACCTGAGAGATACCAGAGAGGAACTTAAGAGGAACCGGAAAAGAATCTGAGAGAAACTGAAGAAGAACCTGAAAAGAACCGGATAGGAACCTGAGAAGAACTGGAGAAGAACCTGAAAAAAAACGGAGAGGAACCTGAGAAGAACCCGACGTGGTGTTCAGCTGTTGGAGGAGTTGAGTTTCTTTTCTGTTCAGTGTTGATGAAGAGTGTTTGAGTAACTGTGGACTCTCTGAAAGTTCTCATTGTTATTTATGTCCTCATTCTCTGTAATCTCTGGACAGTTTGGACATTAACACTTTGTTTGATGTTTCAGTATTTGGTGTTCTTCACTGGGACCTGCAGTGTTTTACGTTCTGCTCGGATGTCGCTGATAAACACAAGGATAAACATCAAGAGCTGGAAACTAAAATCCATCATAAATCTACAATAACACAAAATCAAATATGTCCTCATTTCTGTCCTAATTTAAAACACAGTCAGTGATTCGCTTAAACCGAAATCGTACTTTTATTTTATTTTTTAGTTTAAGTTTAAGAAAACCTGATTTTACTTCACTTTTATTTATTTATTTAATTCACAATACCAGGAATATCATATGTTTATAATAGTTTTCTCATACAGCCTTTCCTGGTATTGTAAAATAAAATAAATAAATAAATAAATAAAATGTTTGAAATTATTTTTATGTATTTAATTTTTTAGTATTTACTTTAGTTTAAAAAAACAATAAATAAAACAAGTAAGTTTTATAAGTTTTACTTTTGTCCACTTCCTGTTTGTTGATCAGAGAAACAAAAAAAATGTAAATTAAAGAAATGAAATTTTTAGTTTAGAGATTTAAAATTGTATAAAAATTCAGAAAGTAATAAGAAAACAGAGACATAAACATCGAAACACAGGCAAACAAACAAACAAACAAACAAACAAACAAACAAATAAATAAGTTCAATTATCTCAATGCTTATTTATTATTTTATTTTATTTATTTAATAAAATAAATAAATAAATAATTAAATAAGACCAGTAGCTTAGGGTTAATATAAAATAAATATAAATCTATATAAAAAAAAATAAATAACAAAAATGAAGGTAAACAAACAAACAACAAACAAATACATAAATAATATGCAATTTATAATATATTCTTTAAATAAAGAATTATGCGTATAGATAATACACTAAAATTATGCCACATGTTGCACTGGCAGGGACTCTACACACACACACACACACACACACACACACTCAACCACGCACAGTGTAAGAGTGAAGTATGTGTGAGCAAGGCTGACAGTGACCCCTCTTTTTTCCTGGTACACAACACACACACACACACACACACGGGGACTGTAACCTGCCCCGGGACGTGACCCCTGCGTCCCCCCCCTGGCTGGTGGAACACAGGAATAAAGGCAGAGGCAGGAACGGATGACAGAAGAAGTCTTCCAAGGAGTTCATGTTACCGCCTGCCTGTCATAACAACAAGGAGCTTCAGTTACTGCTCCCCTGCAGTTCCTTCCTCTTTTGTCTTGAGTTCTATCACCCCCTCAACACACAGACACACACACACACACACACACACACACAAACACACACACCTCCCCCGGAGAGATAGCTGAACACAACAGTCTCCTCTGAAGCA
>VCAZ01000032.1:220000-225000 GCA_005784505.1 Bagarius yarrelli | reverse complement strand
GTCGGGTCAAAAGGAAGGCCGGGTTGGTCTCGCATGCTGGAGAGCAGATGGAGTCGTCTGACTCGCTGTTTTCTTTCCTCTTGTCTTCTTTTCTTCTGTCCTGCAGCGGAGGGGAAAAAAAAAGGCAGGATGTGTAAATCTGTCAGCGAGCATTCAGACAGTCACCTGTAAGGAAACAACCGCAGCAATAACTGCTGACACAAGCAGCGCGGAACCCCCGGCAACACATCCTTACCCCTGAACCATGTCTACATGGATATACACACACATGTACACACACTCTTACAGCTGTCGCAATTTTATCCAACGCTCGATTCCATCGCGGTTCCGAACACACCTTCGGCTAACGCTGTATGTTAGCGGTATTGTCACTATAGCGACTGCATGGGGGTCTCAGAGGAGAACATTAATTTTTTGATAACTTGCCCAGATGTTACATTTTTGTTGAGAAAACATTCCCCGAAAAACGTTTAGTTCGTAGAGGAACCGTGAGAGTTGTTAGCAAGGAGATTCCCGACATCCAATCAGAAGTGTCGCCTGGTTTTGTTTCAATCCAAGAAGGAGTTACAATTAAAGTCCCGTTTTATTTTTGCTTTGAAGCTGCGACAAAAGTTTTAGGAATCTTTATATTACCGAGAACAATAAAGCGAATCGTATGTAGCTACTAGCTATCTTTATTTTCATAATCATGGAATATGTAAATTTATGCAAATTTGATCTTTGAAACATTTGTAAATTTTTCTATTTGTTCCATCACACATGCACACACACACACACACACAAGGTCGAGGCCTGTCTGGTAACCGTTGATTTATAGGTCGTGTGACATGCGGCACTTGGGTCTCTGATCCTAAACTGGGTTGCCAGGTGTTCGGGGTAAAAGCGTGCCTGGGGAGCAGATGCGCTTTTTCCATGGGCTTAAGTCTCTGCGTGTATAAATAAAAACTTGCATGAGTCTTGAAGACGGTCCAGAGAATTCTGCCTCCTATTGTCTCGGACAGTACGTGTCATGTTACACACACACACACACACACACACACACACACATACCATGTGATCATGCGCTCCCTCTGAACAATGCTCTATAAGGCATGAGAGAACTCTGGCTCAATTTTTCCATTATGAATCCACCTCCACCACCACCACCACCACCTCCACCTCCACCACCACCACGTCCATGTCCTGTTTTTATCATAAATTTCTTTTTAATAAAAAACTTTTGGACTGTATTATTATTATTATTGTCTCTCCTCTTTATCTTTCTCTTCTCCTTCACTTTTTCTTTGTCTTTCTCAGCTGTTACGTCTTATCACGGCTGAGCGGTATGACAGCGGCACGCCATGGAAGCATGCCATGACCACCGAGGCACTTCACAGTGTGTGTCCGGTGTGTGTGTGTGTGTGTGTGTGTGTGTGTGTGTGTGTAAACTAAACTTATCCAAACTAATCTAATCTAATCTGATTCAAATTCATCTAATCTAAACTAAATTTATCTAAACTAATCTACACTTAAACAACCTAATCTTATCTGATGAAAAATCTTTCTAAATGTATCTAAACTAAACTAAACTAAACTAAACTAAACTAAACTAAACTAAACTAAACTAAACTAAACTAAACTAAACTAAACTAAACTGATTTAAACTAAATTGCATCCATCCTATCTGTCTATCAATCTATCTGTCTGTCCATCTATTCATCTGCTTATCCATTTATCTATCCATCATCCGTCAATTAATCCATCCATCCATCCATCCATCTATCCATCCATCCATCCATCCATCTATCCATCCATCCATCCATCCATCCATCCATCCATCCATCCATCCATCCATCTATCCATCCATCCATCCATCCATCCATCCATCCATTCCATCCATCTATCCATCCATCTATCCATCCATCCATCCATCCATCCATCCATCCATCCATCCATCTATCCATCTATCCGTCCATCCATCCATCCATCCATCCATCCATCCATCCATCCATCCATCCATCCATCCATCTATCCATCCATACACACCTTTTAGTTTGTCCACACACACTAATAACAATTTAAAGATGGCAGTTTTGACCTGAGGGACGGAACCCAGGAACCCTGAGGGACCTCTGGAAGCACAGGACAAGTGACACATTTAGTTTTTATATGATTTGAATTTTTTATAATAAATAGGAGGTTTTTTAGGAAATGTAACAAGCTACAATATTTTTTAAAATAAGTTACTAACTTCATAGTCTTATTAACTACATCATATCTGGTTTAACTCAGTTTTAAGTCTAAACAGGAGGCGGCTTTAACAGACTCGAAATTAAAACGATTATTGTAGCTACAATTATCCGATTGTACGTCGTGTTGCTCGCTAATCAATAAAAATTGTAAGTGTTCAAAATTGTTGCGTTTTAATAGAAGAAATTTTACATTTACAGCATTTTGGCAGACGTCCTTTGGGGTTAGGGGCCTTGCTCAGGGGCCCAACAGTGGTGGATTGGTGGCGCTGGGAATCGAACCCACAATCTTCGAGTTGGTAGTCCAACACCTTAACCCTGACCACCACTTCTAATTTTCAGGAAGCAGGAAAGATTGGACCTGTAAGTAAATAACCTGTAAAACTAGCTAAATGATTTGAGTGTTAATTAGTTAATCCCTGATCAAACTATATGCAGTGTGTGTGTGTGTGTGTGTGTGTGTGTGTGTGTGTGTGTATAGACCTTTCCCTATTTCAATCCTGACTGTAAACACAATCAATGCTACAGATTTATTACAAAAAACTACATACTGTTATATAAAAAACTAGTCAATTGTGTTAGCGTCTATTAGTTAATCCTTAATTAAAACTAATTAAAGTGTGTGTGTATGTGTGTGTGTGTGTGTGTGTGTCTGTGTGTGTGTGTGTATTTCTTCTTGTTTCAATCCTTACTATAAGTACTTTCAATGCTATTAACTGTAAAACTAGATGATTGATTTTAGTGTTTATTAGTTAAACCCTAATCGAACTTTATGCAGTGTGTGTGTGTGTGTGTGTGTGTGTGTGTGTAAGAGAGAAAGCGTGTGTGTGTGTGTGTGTGTGTGTGTGTGTGTGTGTGTGTGTGTAAAACTCTGTCTCTTTTCACATCATCATGTAATGAATATTTCCATAACAGTGTTTGCAAACCACTGCGAAACATTTGGCTGTAAAATGGTCCTTATGTCATGCAAATGCGCTGTATAGTAACAGGCGTGACATTGTGGCGGAATTGCGCTGGTGACACGGCGCTGCCCAGCCGACCTCCGGCACATGCTTTATTTAAGGACCTTTTAATTTTATAGGCTTGCCACCTTCAGGAGAAGTAAAAAGAGGTTCGCTATGATTAGCCAGAATGCTATGACAGCTATTTTTAAGCTAATCCCTGCGCCGGGACACACATACAAACACACACACACACACACGCACACACACACACACACACGCACACACACACATACACACACAGTCACCCTGACACACAAAACAAAAGATGACTGAGGACCTTCGAAACTATTTAAGATCAAAGATCAAAAGGGGGGAAAGAAAGTGGCGGCCAGCTAGCATGACCGCGGCAGGAACATGACTAGCGCTCGGATGATGAGGGACAATCACAGGTTATATCGTGTTCATAATAATCATCATCAGCGTTGGCATGGTAACGGAAAGAGTGTTACAGTCCAGCTGTATCACACAACTCCATCACTGATTCATCACATACCTCCAACCTTCAGTTTAGATTAGTTTAGTTTAGTTTAGTTAAGATAAGTTTTGTTTAGTTAAGTTAAGTTTTGTTTGGTTTAGTTTAGATAAGTTTTGGTTTTAATTTTAGTTTAGATACATTTTGTTTAGTTTTAGATTAGTTTTGTTTTGGTTAAATAAGTTTTTGTTTTAGTGTAGTTAAGTTTAGTTTTTTAGTTTGATAAGTTTTGTTTTTAGTTTAAGTTACGTTCTGTTTGGTTTAGTTTAGATAAGTTTGGTTTAATTTAGTTTAGATACATTTTGTTAAGTTTAGATAAGTTTAGTTTTGTTTGGTTAAATAAGTTTTGTTTAGTGTAGTTAAGTTTAGATAAGTTTTTTTGGTTTAGTTTAGTTTAGTTTGGTTAAATAAGTTTAGTTTAGTTTAGTTTAGTTTAGATTAGTTTGGTTTAGTTTAGTTTAGTTTGGTTTGGTTTAGTTTAGATAAGTTTGGTTTAGTTTAGTTTAGATAAATTTTGTTTTAGTTTAGATAAGTTTAGTTTTGTTTAGTTGAGATAGTTTAGTTTAATTTAGTTTAGATACATTTTGTTTAGTTTAGATAAGTTTTGTTTAGTTTAGATAGTTTTTTTTTGGTTTAGTTTAGATAAGTTTGGTTTAATTTAGATAAGTTTGGTTTAGTTTAGTTTAGTTTAGTTTAGATTAGTTTTTTTGGTTTAGTTTAGATTAGTTTGGTTTAGTTTAGATTAGTTTGGTTTAGTTTAGTTTAGATTAGTTTTAGTTTAGTTTAGTTTAGTTTAAGTTTTTGGTTTGGTTTTTTTAGTAGTTTAGATAGTTTTGGTTTAGTTTAGATTAGTTTTGGTTTAGTTTAGTTTAGATAAGTTTGGTTTAGTTTAGGTTAAATAAGTTTTGTTTGGTTTAGTTTAGCTAAGTTCAGGTTTGTTTTGTTGATATAGTTTAGTTTAATTTAGTTTAGTTAGTTTACCTAAGTTTAGTTAGTTATGATGTGATCAGAATTGACTAGCAAATAATAAAATAGATATTATACATAAGTTTGGTTGTTAGTTTAGTTTAGTTTAGTTTAGTTTAGTTTAGTTTAGTTTAGTTTAGTTTAGTTTAGTTTAGAGCCAATCAGCAAAAATCTGTATTATGGTCATTTTTGCTTCTTGGTTGTTTTAGATTGAGAACAGCTACAGTTTGTGTAGCTGTGTGTGTGTGTGTGTGTGTGTGTGTGTGTGTGCGTGTGTGTGTGATGACATAGAAAAGATTGTGTGGATGATGTTATAGGGGAGTGGGGGGG
>VCAZ01000032.1:172500-215000 GCA_005784505.1 Bagarius yarrelli | reverse complement strand
TTTTTTTTGGTTTTGCGGGATTGTCCGTATGTCTCTCTGGTTATCGCTCGCTGTTTATTTCAGAAGTTTTATCAGATTGCTTGTATTTTAAGCACTTATTTTAATACCTTGATATTTTTACAGAACAAAGTTTGCAGTCTTTCATGGACGAGTTGTCATCATTTATTCTGAAATATTTATACACTTCTCATCAACGTTTTGTCCACGATGTCACAAGAGGTATCAGTCTTTGATATCAAAGTGTTTTTAGGTGTACATGAGCTCAGTATCGGGCCCAATACCGATACCAGTGCATCCCTAATTATTATATAACTAACTATAAATGTGATTAGGTCAACAGCTCCCTACTGAACAGGTCAATTTCCACACACACTTCCTGTTTCCAGTTTAGCTTTAGTTACCACACCCACCGATCAGCTGCCACACTGTTTACAACTGAAATACAGAGTTATTTAAAGGGACAGAAAGTCCCATCGGTGTCCCAGTCCCCTACTTCCCTGATTTCTCTCTCACCTTGTTTTCTATTTATTTTAGTCTCGTTTTTTGGGTCAGGTTCTTTACGTCATTACAGTGTGTGATGTCTCATCTGTTTTACTTCCTCATTTTCCCTGCAGGCTACTTCAATATATTTTGTGTATCGTTATATTAGAAGAAAAAATAATGTAATGATTAACCCTAGGCTTTATTTCTGTCATATATTTTTCTTAAAATTACATTTACTGTCTTATGTCACAATATAGAATAAATAATTTAAGTTAAATTGCAGCTTTTATTAGTAAAATTTATTATAAACAATAAACTGTGTCTTATAAAACAATATAAAAATAGTTTTATTTAATTTAGGAATTAAAATCTTTAAATGATGTGCATGTGTTATATATTTTCTGCAAATTAATTGTTCTGGTTGATGCCGTTGTTTTTTTTCTTTTTTAATTAACACATTAATTTCGATTCCATTAGGATTTTTTCATCCTAAGAAACTTTAATGTTCATTTTTTTGTAATGCTTTTTAGCTATTTCTAATTATTATGGTAATTTTTTCCCCAACCTGCTTCCAGAGAACTAAACTGACTTTATTATTCCATTATTTTTGTAATAAAAACTTGCATTATTTTTATATATTTTCCTGCAATATATATATATATAATTTTTTTTTTCCCTATGTGTGGAACCCTATGGGACACCCTGTACCATCATGAACTGATTGCTTTGACTTTATTAAATAAGGATCCCAGAGTGTGTATTTGTTTTACTGTAAAAATAATTAGAACATTAAAAGTGATCGATTAACTGTTTTACCATCTTTCTGTCGATCATGTGACTTTTTTTTTTACACAATTCTGTAAATCCAAGAAATTCCCAACATTTATGAAATATCAGTTTTGACCTAAAGACAGCGCAAAGGTTAAAACTAGATTAAAAATAGAAATATTATTAAAGATATAAAGATTATTACAAAATGTCAGTGTTGCGATCGACGTCTTGAAATATTGGATTATTGCGTTATGACTCATTTGGTGAATTGATGTAAAATTGATTTGAAAAGCGCGAGTCGAGTGCGGCGTTAGTGTGTTTCTGGATCTGTAAATTTCTTGCATATTAATAGTTTGGTTATAAGCTTGGCTTGTTTGAATCGTCTTTTATCTGGCGATGTAAAGGCTTTAATCTCCTCTCTTTCATCATCAAGACCCTCTTTCACTCACTCCGTTTCTTCTTTTGTGTTTTTTTCCCCCTCTATCTTTGATTAAAATTGATTGCGATGCGACAGCCGTTTGGCAGGAGAAGGCGTTGTTTTGGTGGGTTGTTGTTTTTTCGAGTGTGTGCGAGTGTGTGTTTAGGATTCTGTCCCTCGGTCTAACCTACACACAACTTGGCATGTGTCACTCATTTATTATTGATGGCGGCACAGCTGGCATTAGAGCAGCCTGCTCATGAAACTCCGCCACTATTGTTCCAGTTGCCTCGAATCGGGGTTTTTTTGGAAACAGTCGAATTCTCCGAATACACAGGTGTCACATCTGCATTCCAAACACACTTAAAGTTCCACCTTACGTTCAGTCGGGTCAGTTCTTCATTCGGAAATTCACACTTTACATTCGATTTATTTAAAAGGATTGAACTTATGAGATTTGCGGAGATCTCCTGAGTAAATCGGCGGCCATCTTGGAGTTCGTCACTTCTCATCAATCATTTTCGTTGTCGAGCGGTAAACTGTTTGGAGGCTAACTTCAGCTTCACCTTTACACACTAAGTGTGTTTACATGCTGCATTGTATTCCGGTTACAATTGGTTTAAAAGTCCAATCGGAATAAAAATGCCCCATGGTAACACTTTAATCGGAATAAAAATACCCCATGTAAACATCGGAAAATCGGACACTTTAATCATGAAAAAATGCCCCATGGAAACACTTTAATCGGAATAAAAATGCCCCATGGAAACACTTTAATCGGAATAAAAATGCCCCATGGAAACACTTTAATCGGAATAAAAATGCCCCATGGAAACACTTTAATCGGAATAAAAATGCCCCATGGAAACACTTTTAATCGGAATAAAAATGCCCCATGAAAACACTTTTAATCGGAATAAATGCCCCATGGAAACACTTTAATCGGAATAAAAATGCCCCATGGAAACACTTTAATCGGAATAAAAATGCCCCATGTAAACACTTTAATCGGAATAAAAATGCCCCATGGAAACACTTTAATCGGAATAAAAATGCCCCATGGAAACACTTTAATCGGAATAAAAATGCCCCATGGAAACACTTTAATCAGAATAAATGCCCAACCTCTGCACCACCACATGGGAAATGGTCACAGATGAGCGCACTAAATTATTCCGATCGAAAGCGTCGGCATGTGTAAACACCAGTTTGGAATTAATAACGATCTTTATATTATATCTTATTCGGAATGACAAAAAAGCGTGCATGTAAATAAGGCTACGATTTTTCTAAAGTCATGGCTGATCTTTTCTTCTTGGCATCATGATGATCAACTTTTTTGCCAGCAATGCAAAGCAAGAACACAAAGATTCGGATCAGAAGCTTTAGTTAACACTGACATCAAGCATTAGAATGTGAAAAAATGGAATTAAATTAAGCTTAATGATTTCCTGGTTGTTTCTTTGCCTACTTTTATTCTAGGGCTGAAACGATTAGTCGACATTATCGACAATAAAAAAATATCAAGAAATATGTTTGTAGTCGAATCTTCGATTAATCTCTATAAACTAAAGTAAGAGCCTGCAATAGCGCGGTTCAACCAGGGTGGCGCTGTAGAGTATGTTTTGTGATGGTGTAGTTTCTTTTTTCTTCACAATTACTGATCTTTTATTCCATTCCGGCTCGAGTTCCACTGATTTCAGGAATATGTTGAAACACTATAGGGAAAGTTCAGTGATGACTCTATTGCCCGGAAAGGACACACACACACACATGTGGGACAAGGACATGAAAGTCAGACATTTCATCCAGGTTCAAAGGTTATGTTTATTATTTACTACATTAGTACAAAACACCGCACTGCTGAATTCTCGATTCTGATTGGTCAGCACACGGTTACGCTCTATAGCTTACATTTCTGACATTTGGTAGACGCCCTTATTAAGAGTGACTTACATTTGTCTCGTTTTTAAATCTGTTAAGGATTGAGGGCCTTGTCTTTTTCCTTCTTTACTAGACGTCCTCATAAAAGTGCCCTTTTTTTCCACCCGCCCGACTTTCCGTCTCTCTCTCTTTCTTTTTTTCTGTCTCTCTTCCATCTCTGTAAGCTTTCAAAGGGATTTTTTTTCCCAACCGAATGCAAGTCACCGTGAAAAATGCGTTGCTCCAATATTTGCACAGAAGTGGGTTCTGGGTAAGGCAGATAGCCTATCGGTGTTTGAGTTTGGCTTCCCATGCCCTCAATAGCCTGTTTAGCTTATTGATTGGTTTGGCAAGAAAAACTGGGTCCCCTTAGCAGTGACCAAGGTCATCTGACACATGTCCCTCTCTAACCACACACACACACACACACACACATGCACACACACACTTTTTTCTCGCTCTCTCTAAGGGGGCTGATTGTAGGAATCGAGGGCCGTCGGATTGTTTGCATCAGCGTGAGTGCGTGTATGTGTGTATGTGAGAGACAGAAAGCAAGTGTGTGGCAGTGTGTCATTGTGTGTGTGTGTGTGTGTGTGTGTGTGTGTGTGTGCATTGACTCGAGTAGAGTTCAGTGGCTTTAGGAGAGCTGAGGGATCGATGCCATTGACACGGTCATCACAGCAGCCGATACATGCATCTGGCCCTCGGCGGGACTCGCTCGGTTCTCTGCGTTCTGCTCTTCCTTTTCTCACAGCTTGATAACTCCACACACACACACACACACACACACACACACTGTCTCGCTCCCGGAGCAAACTTTGACTTCTCGCAACATTTTTTACATTCGGTATACAAATCGTCTTCATTTGTATTTATGCGTCAAGGACACGGGCTGTAACTGGACCGGTTCGCTTTAATAGTGAACAAACTATTTGAGTTGAGGATTGGGGCCCTCACTCAAGGGTCTCACAGTGGCAGCTTGGCTGTAGTGGGATTTGAACTTACTATCTTCTGATTTACATTTCTGGCTTTAAGCAGACGCACTTATACAGAGCGACTCGAATTTTTTTATATTCAAGTGATCAGTTAAGGGTTAAGGGCCTTTCTCAGGGGCCCAGTGATGGGAGCAGTTTGGTGGTACTGGGATTTGAACCTGAAATATACAGATCATTCACATTTTTACATTCCTTGTATTTGGGAGACACCATTAATTGAGAGCAACCTCCATTAATCTCATTTCTATCTAACTGAGCAGTAAAGGTTGGGGGGGCCTCGCTTAGGGGCCAAGTAGTGGTACTAAAGGAAATGGTAGCACGGTGGTGGTCTTGGTGTTGGACTGTTAATTGGAGGATCGGGGTTCGATTAGGACTCTTCCTAACAGCACTACACGTGAAGCTAACACACATCTTCTCTCTAACATCATGTCCTGGAAAAAAGCGGTAGCCCACTGGTCAATTCCAAGCACCACCACTGTTGGGCCCCTGAGCAAGGCCCTTAAACCCCAATTGCTCAGTTGTATAAAAGATATAAATGTAAGTCGCTCTGGATAAGTACGAGTGCCAAATACGGTAAATGTAAATGTAAATGGACTGGGATTCAAACTCACAACCTTCCTGTCATTTACATTTTTGACATTTAGGAGACGTCCTTTTTAATTCTTTAATTCTCAAATCCGATTGGCTGATTGTCTTGATTGTAGACGACTGGGAGGCAAAAACATCTGGCTGTAAAAGGTGTTATATTGACGTATAGGAAGCTAGTTTATGATTATACTTCACAGCTGTGCTACACTCATCCTTTACTTTATTCTTTTTTCTGTCCATCCTGTCATTCTGTGTTTCCTTCCACAGGTCCCTCAGCAGCACAGCCTCCTGGTGAACACAGAAACTGCAGCTCTCTTAAGAAGTTTTATCAACTTAAATTAAACAAAATAACATCTGGCGGATTATTAAACACCTGTTCTGTATATTCGTGTCTGTTTTCATGCTTGACGGTGTGTTAAGGGGGGGGGGGTTTGATTGGAAACCTGTTTTTAAAAACAGACTGCATGTTGGGAAACCCTGGGGTGGGGATGTGGTGTGTGTGTTTATGCTATGTCAGTTTGGTGTTATCATCCACACACACACACACACACACACACATCATTTTTTCCGATGTTCTCAAGGGTGCGGTTCAGATGTACGGTACATGAACGCATAGCGATGTGATTCCTCTCACACATGGACAGAGACACCTGAGCACACACACACACACACACACACACACACACTTACACACACACGTTCACTACACTTTGCTTCCCTGATGTTTTATTGCATAGGAAAATTAAGAAAACCTAAACAGACAAAACAAATACCAAAAATAAGGAAAATAACCAGAAGATCATAAGTTTAAATCCCAGGACCACAAAAGTCCAACTGCGGGGCCCCTGAGCAGGGTCCCTAACACTTTTCTGCTCATTTAGTTAAATAAATGACTTTGGATAAGAACGTCTACCAAATACCAGAAATGTTATTTTAAATGACCAGATGACGATGAGTTAAAATGAGTTAAAATTCCAGCGGGTCTGCTAAATAGCAGAGATGTAAATGCCCAGAAGATCTTGGGTTTAAATACAAGCAGCACCACTGCTGGGCCCCTGAGCAAGGCCCCTAATGCTCAACTGTTGACTTGGATAAAATGAGATAAATGTAAGTCGCTTTGAATAACGGCATCTGCCAAATACTGTGAATTATTGCTAGCTTAATTACGGTATTTATTCAGATGCATTCCTCTCTCTCTCTCTCTCTCTCTCTCTCTCTCTCTCTCTCTTCATCCATCACTATTTGGCAGCGCTGGTGTGTTTGGTGGCACGAGAGCAGGTTCTACCTATTTATCAAGCATCAAGCAGCTCATATATTAGCTGTAAAGAGACGGCGGCGCAGCAGGAACCTCATCCTACTGTTCCTCATCGCGCCGTTTTACTTTCGTTTATCTATCCCATCATCCCTCCATCCTCCAACCCGAGGTGCTCTTTTGAAAGTACTACCTTCCTAGAGGAGAGCTTGCTTTGTTGCACATGTGTTGTGTGTTCGTGTGTGTGTGTGTCCTTGCGTGTTTCTCCTTTGGCTAACCTCACTCCAGGCCACTCAGTCCAGTGTCCAATGTCTCCCTCCCCCATCGCTCTGCCAGGTAAGTAGGGTCAGCCTGGATGAATTCACTCGTATCTGTGTGTGTGTGTGTGTGTGTGTGTGTGTAAGTAAATATGCATGTGTGTGGATCAAAAACACTGTGGAAAGAATAACGGTTCAGTTCGCACCCAAATAGTATGGCTTGGCTGTTTTTATTCCCGCTGTTATTCATCAATGTGCCGAAAAAACACACACACACACACACACACACACACGTTTTTTTCTAACGATTCAACCTGTTTATTTATTTAAAAGCGGTAACTCAGTGCTAAAAAATTGTTGGACTAATAATCAAAAGATTGTGTGTTCAATTTTCCAAAATCACCAAACTACCACTTTTGGGCCCCTGAGTAAGGCCCTTAACCCTTAACTGCTCAGTGTTAGATTAATAATAATAAACACTGGAGGCTCCTTCTATAACTTTTTGTCATGTTTTTAAAGAAAACGTCACCGTGGCAACCAGAATATGTTTCTTTTTAATAAATCAACAACACCATGTTAATCATTAAGATTAGATCAGATTTATACCTAGGTTTAGATTAGATTTCATTTAGAATAGATTGGATTTATTACTCTGTTTGAAGCTTAATCTAATCAGTGTGTTTAAAGTTGATCGGATTTACTCGTCTGTGTAGATTAGATTCGATTAAATGTCTGTTTAGATTAGACTGATCGCTCTGCTGGGAACAGGTCAGATTCATTATTCTAATTATATTTGATTCTTTTCCTTGTTTTTTTCAGGTTTAGATTATTTTACTGACTCTTTTAGAAATGAATTAATCTGATGATTATGATTGGATTATGATCGGATTAAGATCTGATATGATTAAATTTATAAATCTGTTTGTTTAAGCTTTATTTCTCAGTTTACTATGTACAGAGTTTGCGTAAAGTTGTTACAATGGAAACAATAACGTTTTCGACTTTACTTCCTGTTGCTGTATGAAATTAATCCGAACCTTTTGACCAATCAGATACTCCGATCGTATACAGAGACTGCAGGGAAACACGAGGGCAGTTTTATCTTTTTTTTTTTTTTTTTTTTTTTTTTTTTAATTATGGTGTTTTTAGTGACACGTAAACTCATAAAACTCAGAGTTATTTGACCATTTAACGCTTTGAAGTCTTTCAAACCCTCCGAAAAATAATAAACACTACAAACAAACTCATACAAACACAAGTGTGTGTCCGGCTCCTGGAGCAGAAAGATTGTTCCTATATTTTCCAACACTTTTTTCTCCATTATATAAACTCTCTCGACGGACAGAAGTCGGCCTCTCTGGAGGCGGCATGCTAATTATACTCCTAATAGGCTGACCACTTAGAGGAAGACAAGTGGACTGATGGGTTATCGTTAATGATTCCCAAAGAATGGAGGATGGCGCGATGAAGTGGAGAAAACCGAGGGACGAGAGAGGAGGACGAGAGCAGAGAAGTCCAGCGGACGTCTCTTAAACAAAAGGACGTAGAAGCGTATAATTGGCGGCGATGCGAGCGGCAGGCACTCGAGCGCAGGAGGAGAAACACTCCAGGCTGAATGGAGGTGTGATACCACACGGCTCTTCTCCTCTGCGGGTCGGGTTTCTGAGGTTCGAGCTAAATTTGTTCAGAAAAGGATTTTTGTGCACGCAGAACAAACGCTGGATTGTTGTTGCGTTATTTTCATAAATGTCAGGTAACAATAGTAGCAGGTTTGGAGATGGAGCATTTAGTCGAGGTGTTGGGATGTGGACAGCAGGGATGAATGCGAGGTCCGATTCGTTTTTGCGTCGTAAATAGATCCAAACACACACAGGGTGGGGTTCGCCATTAGGAAGCGTGTCAGAGGTGTGTATCAGTATCCGACACTAATGTCACTAATATAAAGCTTCTGGGACAAAAACTGGCCTTCGGGTTCACAGTGGGGATTTAAATCAGGCCAGTAATTCGGTTTGTTTACGGAAGAAGGGAATAAGACAAAGTTAGATTTATTTCCTCTGTTTAGATTAGTTTTTAATCACTCTAGATTAGATTTATTACTCTGTTTAAAGTAGATTACATTTATTACTCCGTTTGGATTAGTTTTAATCACTCTAGATTAGATTTATTCCTCTGTTTAGATAAGTTTTATCACTCTAGATTAGATTTATTCCTCTGTTTAGATAAATTGTATCACTCTAGATTAGATTTATTCCTCTGTTTAGATTTTATTACTCTAGATTAGATTTATTACTCTGTTTAGATTTTATCACTCTAGATTAGATTCATTACTCTGTTTAAATATTAGATTAGATTAGTTAAATGTATTAATCCAAAATAAAATTATATTAGTTACAATCTAATAATCCAGATCAGATTTATTACTCTAGATTAGATTTGATTACTCGTTATGAGATTTATTTCTCTGTTTGGATCAGATTTATTAATCTAGATTAGATTTATTACTTTGTTTAAATTTGATCAGATGTATCACTCTAGATTAGATTACATTGCTTTATTTAGATTAGAGGTACTCTGTTTAAATCACATTAAATGTACAAACCTGTTTAGATTAGATGTGTAGCTTCGTTTAGACCAGATCACTCTGTTTAGATTATATTATGTATTACTAAATTTAGATTAGGTTTATTACTCTGTTAGATTAGATCACTATTTAGATTAGTTAAAATAATAGATTCTAAAATTGATTGCGTTTTTCCAGTTGAATAAAAGACTATTTTTCCCTCTATTTCCTCAATGGGGATTTCTTTAAAAAAAGGTCTAAAAATCTCGCCTGGTCTTGTCTCATTCTCGTGAACTCAGTCTCATGTCTCATCTTGTCTCGTCTCATTCTCGTAAACCCAGTCTTGTGTCTCGTCTCGTCTCGTGGGATAAGTGTCTTATCACACTCCTAATATATATATATATATATATATATATAATGTTTTTTCAATCATGTAACAATTGTGTGATTAGGCCACGCCCACTCCGCCTTTTAAATCCGGATTCGAATCCAGCTTGTGCGGTCCTTTGTCTGTTGTATCAGTAAAAACACAAAAAAAGCCATTATTTCAGCCAAAGGTGTTTACCAAAAGCGCGAAGGAGAGCGGACAGCGCCGTCGGACAGGTCGCCGTGTCTTACGATGACCCAAATTAAGGGCGCACCTTAAAGCGGGTACATTTATCCAATATTGCAGTGTGTTACAACAAAAAAAAAAAAAGAGGGAGACAGAGAGAAAGTTGATAAAGGAAAACAAGAGTGTGTTGAGATTCAAGCGGCTCTTTGTGACTCTCCAACCTTGCCAAAGAAAATAGGTTAGTTGGTCTCACCCGCGTCCCGGCTCGGGGGAAGCCCCCAGTAGGTCCTGATTACTCTTACATCGGTAAGCATTTCATAATGCGCCTCCACACACAAAGAAAACACCCCTGTGTATCAACAAAAAAAAAAAAAACCTTATTACCCTCAAGCACACATTTCATTCCTCCACACACACACACACACACACACACCATCCTAATTCCTCATCTGCATTTAGGAAACAGAACACAAAAAGGTCACCCGCCTTCGCCCCTCCTGACAATTCTATATTTGATAAACGTCAGGATAATCTGACGACGATGGCGGTATTTGTCTTGCTTTGTTTGTCGCCGCGGTAACCCGAGAGTCCTCCTGGACTGGTGAGGTGAGAGCACCGCCGTGCAAATATTTGACACACGGATTAAATCATTTTGAAACAACAGATTAATAAAGAAGTGTTTTTTTTATAGAGGAGGGATGGGAAATAAATGTGTGTGTGTAAGAGTGAGGCTGAAAAAAGTCACAACAGGAAGTTTTTTGTTATTTCAGTACTGCGTTACTGTTCTTAATGAAGGTCATGGAAAAGACAACAGCCACGCCGATGTTCCCGTGGACGCCTGGAAACGCTGCGACTATCAGACCGATAAAAATCTCGTTGGGAGTGTTTACGCTACGCTGACAGACGTGCGTTTTTTCGAGAAGAACAGAAATATTAAGCACAATTTATCTTCTGTTTAAAATAAACGAGGGTAGAAAGTGAAAGTACGGTTCTAGAAAAACTCCACCCAATGTTTTTGTGACTATATCAGATTTTTTTTTTGTACATTTTTTTAAAAACTGACCCGTATCCGATCTCTGCATTTACACTATACGCGCCAAAACAACTCAATGTAGACGTACTGACCAGAAAAGCAAATAAAAACCGTGTGATAATCAATGGACGCAATGGACGAAGACAAAAGCATCGATTACTATATGTATATAAATACATACTGTATATAGGTTGCTGTTGGTGTCCACCTGAGATGACATCATGCACCACCATCCCTTATTCGATGGCGTATGACTCGCATTGACAAATGGAAATCTGATCTATTTGCTTACATGGCAGATGCTAATAAATGTATCCAATTCATAATACGACCAGAATCAGAATCAAGAAGCTTTTTTTTCCTGCTTATAGGATCGCCGGTTACGTCCCATCAGTACCACATTGGCAGAAAAAATCCAAAATGCCTCACTTAATAATACATGCGGTGTAAAATGCAGCCTTTGTGTTCCGTTCGATTAGTTTGTCTATTTGGATATTTTAACCCCACAGTTTCCTCCGTATGTCAGAGAAGCCTTGTTCGTGATTAATGTGCGATCCTGAGCCTTGTTTCCTGCGCTTCCTGTTTCTTGTATGACTTCCTGGTTGTGACCCTCGCTTGTTTTCGCTGTTGTTCATCGATTATTATAGTTTATTGTTGTCTGTCTGCAACTTGCTGACAAAGAAAGCTAAAAAAAAAAAAACATTGTATGACAGCATAGCGTTTCCATCCTGCCTGAAATCAGCAGATCTTTAACTATAAAGTACCGACACTGAAGACTGGAGAATATCTCCATACGGGGAACTTCACTATATCACTTTACACTACCGCAAAACAGATAGCAAATTCCGTATCCAACCAAGAAAATAAGGATCAAGGGCCTTGCTCGGAGAGCCCAGCAGTGGCAGACTGGTGGTTCTGGGGATTAAACCCGCGACCGTCTGGTCAGCAATCCAGAACCCTAAACTTCCATCTACCACTTTACCACTTTCATTTAGAAAACCAAGGAAAATTTACTGGAGTCAGTTTTATAATTCAAGTGTGGTGGCTCATGGTTAAGGTGTTGGACTACCAAGCTGAAGATTGTTAGTTTGATTCCCACCACTGTTGGGCCCCTGAGCAGGGCCCTTAACCCCCAATTGCTCAGTGGTATAAATAGGAGATAAATGTAAGTCGCTTTGGATAAAGGCGTCCACCAAATGCCGTGAATGTGTAAAAGTAAATATTTCATTTTAAGATGCATGAATCTATTTTAATAAAAAAAAAACCAAGAAACTGGAGAACTTCTTAAATATGGAACATACTGATTTTATCGGAATTAAATTATATTAGCGTATATTTGTGATAATGTAATAACGCATTAATAACTTTAAACAAAATGAGGTTTGAGGTTTAGTTTAGGTTTCAGTAATTCAGTGTTAAGGTGAGGATGAATGATGGGACATTCACATTCACAGCATTTGGCAGACGTTCTTATCCAGAGCGACTTACATTTATCTCATTTATACAACTGAGCAATTGGGGGTTAGGGGCCTTGCTCAGAGGGCCCAACAGTCATAGCTTGGTAGAACCCTGATCTTCCAATTAGCAGTCCAACACATTAATCACTATGCTACCACTTGGCAGGAGTAAATACTGGATGGGTTGCCAGTCCACATCACAGCCTTTAGTGGTTTTATCTCTATTTCTACTTGTCCAATTATTCTCAATGCGACCCTTAACAAACGATTTAAAACCCCTTAAAACCTGTCCGGAGATGGAGCACGGTGACCGACCCTGGACTCCGAGTCTGGCTTCCTTCCAAGCTTGGGCATGTAAAGAAAAGCATTTCCTTTTACGGGACATGTGCGTGTGTAGTAACACTAAACGTCCATAAAAATAGGGACTTTCCAAATGGGCGAAAAAATAAGAAAAGGGGCGTTGAGTGGATATAATTACAAACATCAACATTTACATCATAAATATTAATCACATTCATTTGGGTTGTTCTTGTTCTTCAGTTGGAAAACTAATAGATGAGAAAAAACTGCTTTAATAATGAAAATCTGGATCGTTAAATAAAGAAAAATACGAACATGAAGAAATGCTTTATGGTCCAATCGGCTAATTGGCTCTTTTCAATTTCTGGGTATAAACTTGGGAGAAAGAGTGAAGATGCTATGCTAACCGTCTCATTAATAATCCAAAAATTCTGGATAATGAAGTGAATTTAAAATGTATTTTTCTCATTAAATAATTTGTTAAATAGCTTCATTTCCTAGGTTGAAAATTTCTTACTAAAATAAAGGAAGTAGACCGGGTTTTAGTTTGAGAGTAGTTGAACAAAAAGCAAGACGAATCCGGAAAAAAACCCACTGTTAATGGACGGGGATAGAATTCGAACTCTTAATGATCAAAATGGCACTTGAATTTTCAGAACACGACTACCATCATTCTTCTCTCCTCTCTCTTCTCTCTCGCTCTTTCCACCACTTATCTCATTACTCCTCTGGTTGTCTGGGTTTTTTTTACTACCCCTCTCTCTCCTTCCCTCTCTCCGATTCCTGAGTGTGAATTTCGAGACCCAAGTTCAGACCTCGCTGTCATTTACCTAAGGAGACGGCCGTAGCTGCGAGCTTGCTTACACGATCGTTAACTCTGGAGGCCATGGTGTCAGCGCTGTAACGAACTGGCCTAAATAAGCACAGCTCGCCATCAGCACTGTTTTAATGAAGTGTCGGGGCGCGGTGGCACGGGGAAGTCACGGAGACCGGCAACGCTTGTGTGGTGCGAGATGCCCTGTAGCTCAAACTCTGGAGTGTCCTTCAACCAGAAGATACTTCACAGTCAGGAGTCACCTGCACCAGGAGAACTCTGTTTTCCCACATGGATTTTGGTTGGTTTTTAATGGAACATTAAAAAAACTACATAAAGACGTTTCATTCTTATTGCTAAGTCGCAAATGTCCGAAATGATCACAGGAAGGTACAACCAGTACAGGCGGAGTAGTAGATGGAATTAGTCGAAAGCGTCTGTGGGAGTTTATAGTTGATGCTCTCGGCCTCCACATGATGAACCTTCCGACTCTGATATGACACAGTTTTGATTTTTAAGGCAAATTTTTTAAATCTTGGATATCAAGAGATTTAAACCTCTAGTGCAGCGGTGTCCAAACCCGGTCCTAGCAAGATCTTGATTAGTTGATTCAGATGTGTTTGATTAGCGTTGGAGCAAAACTCTGCAAAACTCTGCAGGACACCCCGACCCTTCAGTACCGAATTTGGACACTCCTGCTCTAGTGGGAGAGAGTGGACAGGTCAGAAAGGCCGGAATGCTGACAAGGCGGGAATGGGACTTTTCTGGGATTTTTTTCTTTAAATCTGGCAATGGGATTTTCTGGAGAGGCGATAAAGGGATTTTATGGAATAGGCAAAACAGGATTCTTCTAAAAAGATTGAAATGGAATTCTTCTGGAAGGCAGTAAAAGGATTCTTCTGAAAAGGCGGTTAAGGGTTTTTTGGCGGTAAATCTGGAATTGGAATTTTCTGGAAAAATGGAATTCTGGATAGACAGGAAAGGAATTATTCTTAAGTAGGAATAGAATTGATGTAGCAGGAAGCTAATTTCTTTGAAAAAGCATGGAAAAGACAGAAAGGATTTGTTTTTTTATCCCGGCACTTCACTTTTCAGAAGCATCTGAGTTCATCTGCTGCAACAAAACTTGCTGAAATACAGAAGCTTGAGTCAAAAGTTGTTATTGCAACAAAAACTTCAGCGCCTCCATGCAAGACGTCCAGTCCAGTAAAGATCCAAAAAACCACACTGTAAACAAGATACACTGAGCAGTTGAGGGGACGTTTTCTGCCAATCTGTCCCTCCCCAGACCTATTGAGACAGGTGAGAGAGAGAGACAGAGACGAAGGGAGGAAGGGAGGGAGCGGGAGAAGGTGGGGAGATAAAGAAGTGTCAGGAAGGTGTTGTTGAAAGTTAGAGAAATGAGCTAGTGAGATGGTAATGCTCTGTTACTGAGACGACGCTTCTAGCGCTACATACACTCACCCAGTGGAGAACCCTTGTGAGTGCTATTATGGGCACCCCAGCAGATGGGTAATTACTGAATTTTGAGAGAAGGGAGGGAGCGAGGGAGACAAGAGAGAGAGAGAGGCAGAAACAAGGTGGTGCATTAGTGACCCGTTCTATTGTGATCGTCTAATGCGTACGGACCGCTGAGGGGACCGGGAAAAGCGCAATTTCAGAAAGGGTCACAATCAGTGGAAATACCCTTTTTCTCTTATACAGACCACACACATACACACACACACACACACACACACACACACACACACACACACACACACACACACGTTCCCACTCTCTCTTGTTTTTTCGCTCTCAGACGTGCATCACAGATTAGTGCTTTGTTTGCCTCATGTCTTGTTCTTCAAGTGGCAGAAAAGTGAGAAGCTTTAATTAGGATGGAAAACACGGAATCCTGATAAGGTAAATTGGCGCGTGTGCGTTTCAGAGGGCGTTCACCTTATTTGTTTGTAAAAAAAAAAAAAAAAAGAGAGAGAGAGAGAATAAACCCAGAGAGGAAGCGCTTGTTGTTTGGCGTAGAAGCGTCTCTTTGTTGTCACGCTTGTCTTATTGTCTCGCCACGACAATAATCTCTACCTGACAAACAGCGCGGCCATTCATGTGCCATAATCTCATTCTCCTACCTATTGTGTGTTCAAATTAACACGCACTCGCACACATAAAGGGTTGCTGAGAGAACAATTAATTATTAATCGAGAGCAATTAATCCTGGGTGCCGGTACTACGGTGCGAGGAAACCTGCAGAAAAGAGAGAAATTCAGGAGGCGGCATGTCCCTGATTGAAGCTTTACACGTGTAGGACTATTGTCTACAAAAGCCGTAGCTATTAGCGTACTGTCCAAAAATATCGGAATTTTTCTTAAATCTTCTATAGCAAAAACAGGACAATGGCTTTGCGACTAAACACTTTTAAAAAAGGTTCTTTTATAGTTCTTTCTCCGGGTGCAGCGTTCTAAAAGGAAACTTTAGGGCTCTTTAGGGAACCCGGAGCAGTTCCTTAGCATCACTTTACCAAGACAGACTTTAGTTCTTCCCGACAGTTAGATACCAATCATTTCCTCCAACCAGCTGCTCAACATCTGTACCATAAACCACCTTTTTTTTGAGTTTTACAGTCAATTTTGTACTTTTTACAGACGACGGACGGTTATATTCTCCTGTCTGTCCTCATGTCATTAGTCCATCGTATGATCTGTCCATCTAATATACTAAATATACACTATTAAAAAAAATCTAATCATGTTTGACGTCTTGATATATTCCCCTCATCATCTAAAGAGACATTTTGTTAACTTTCCCTCTGGCTAAAAAACAGACATCCCACAGACTCACGGACGAGACGTCTTTGAGGCCTGTTTCTGTTTCTCCTCTATCAAACGCCTGAAAGGTGAATTACAGAACGAGCCTGAGGAAGTAAACGGAAAACTCAGTTTTTAGAAATAAAGATTTCTACTGTACAGGTTAAAACTTAACGAGAAGAGAACGTTATAAAAAGGGGACCGTTTTGGGGTTCTGGGTAGTAAACCTTCCCTCCTAAATCATGAAACGGGTTATAGACTAAACAATAAACGGGAATCTACACAAAAGGCAAAATAGAATTCCTCTGGAAAGATGGGATCCTTTTGGAAAGTCGGAAAAGGAATTATTTTGAAAAGATGGAAATGGGATTCGGGCAGCACGGTGGTTTAGTGTTTAGCACTGTTGCCTTACAGCAAGAAGGTCCCAGGTTCGATTCCCCTGAAGGCGTCTTTCTGTAGGTTTACTCCGGGTTCTCCGGTTTCCTCCCACAGTCTAAAAACATGTATGTTAGGTTGATTAGTGGTTCTAAATTGGCCCATGGAAGTGTGTGTGTGTGTGTGTGTGGTTATTTGTCTGTTTGTGGTCTGTAAGAGTCCACTCATGTTGATGGCAAGTAATTCTAATCTAATGAAGCGCCTAGAGTTCGTCACATGATCCCATTTAAATGTTTAATAATAATAATTCATTCTAATTCTAGTGTCCTTTCGCTGGTAACTCAGTTACTATTTGTAAAAAGTATTTAGTAACTACAGTATAATCTAATAACGGGAGCATTTTTCCCAGTTTATCAATGTTTCTGTCTATCAGCAGAATGAATCAGACTGATCAGACCAGAAGAAACAGACGAATGATTTAATCACTATAAGTCCAGTCTGGATGCTGTTGGCTTTGATTTGTTTTTCTTCTCAGGTAAATTAATCTTACACAGAACTCCAGGGATCAAATATGAACCCTGAACCGCCTGAAGCACCCGGGGCATCTCAGAGAGCAGTTATTGTTGGCCTAATTGACTAACAGATAAAGCATCAGCCCTCGGAACTGAGGATTGTGGGTATCACTAGCTTTGTGCTTTGTACAGAAAGTTATTGGGTGATGCAGCTTAAAAGCCCATTTAAAAGCCCCAGCATTGATAAGATGCCACCGTTGGGCCCTTGAGCAAGACTCTTAACCCCCGAAATACTTCGTTAGATAAATGTATGTCGCTCTGGATAAAGGTGTCTAAATGTTGAATGAGTTTAATATCACGGCTTCGGGAAACATTTGTAGGAGAAAAAAAATAACGTTTTAGTTTTTAGGGATTATAATCCCGGTTGTAAAGTAAAAAAAAAAAAACACTGACAGATTCTTAAAGACGCGAGTGTCTACTTCGATATACGCTTCCTATTTCTGACAAGACAAAGCAGGATAACGAGGACACTCAATGCTCAGTACTCAGCAGGGGGGGTAGGAACAGGAAAAAAGCATCATAGGCAGCGGGTGAACCAACCCATTCAGAATATTGTTAAAACCAACAAATTTCATTTAATGTAATAAATACATTTATAACACGCTTTTTTATACGACTGAGCAATTGGGGGTTAAGGGGCCTTGCTCGGGGGCCCACGTTGGTGGCTTGGTGGTGCTGGGAATCCAACCCTGGTCTTTCTTGTATCAGTCCAACACCTTAACGACTAAGCCACCACTTCCCCAAAATATAACAAAAACATTGTAATGCATTAATTACATCACCTTTACTTACTTTAAGGAGAAAAATAACCCACATTAATGTTTTTTTTAGGCTTTTTCACAGCTGCAACCAGAAGCACCACCAGGCAGCGGGTTGAGAGAGAAAATTCCACAGCTAATTGTATATTTCTAGTCTCAAGTCCGTGGCCTGAGGCCAGGAAAAGGCTTAACCTTCTGCAGCATCACACACACTCCACCTATAGAGATGGAGAGTGTGTGAAATGAGAGAAATGAGAGAGAAACAAGGCCAGACGGCAAAAATGAGAACAAATGCAGCAACACCTGTCGTGCTGAAAGATGTTAAAAAGTGAGCAAAGGTAAGAGGGAGAAAAAAAAGTTGGAGATGGAGGATGTAAGACAGGATGAGAGGAAGAGAGATACGAAGGGAAAAAAAATTGTGAAAAAAAGTTATCTTTCCTGTGTCTTACTCTCCAGCGCTCGTCTCATCCAAAAAGCATAATATGGCTGGAATTTACACACGCCATCTGCTTGGAAAGAGCCCAAATCCTGACGACGGGAAACTTACCCACAAGCCACTGCATCAGCCACTGTCAAGTACATGTACACACACACACACACACACACATTATCCCTCCATATGTGCTCGCACAAACCAGAGCGATGGAGATTCTCACGTGTATTTCCCCCCCCGACGTCGACCCTCCACGCGGTAATTATCACCCACATGTCCACACAAACGCGCACACACTCATACAAGCATGACCCCTGTCACTCCTATTGAAAGCCTATGACTGCATCTGGAAGTAATTACTATAGAGGCTTTGTGTTTGTGTGTGTGTGTGTGTGTGTGTGTGTGTGTGTGTGTTATGGAGTGTGTGCAATCAGCTTTGTTTTTGTGTGTCAGGGGATGTTGAGGCTTAGGGATGCATTGTAGGTATATCATGCATTCTGTCTCTCTCTCTCTCTCTCTCTCTCTCTCTCTCTCTCTCTCTCTCTATCCCTCTCTCGACCTGTAGCCTCCTACATTAGCGGCTGCACTCATCTGCCAGCTCTTTAGAGCGTGGAGCAATGAGGATAAATGGAACAGTTAGTGAGGGAAAAAAAATGAAGAGGAAAAAAAAAAAAAAAATACAGCCGCTCTACGCATCTCAGCCTGCTTCAGAGATATTGAGGAGTGGGGGGGGTTGTTTTGCATATATTTGCATGCTCATTAGCGAGCGCCTTTTGTCCGGCCTCCTAATTATCATGACACATCATGTCTTCATTGCGGAAGACTCCATCGCCCGCCGGACGGTTTGTTTGGGAGAATAATGCATGTTTATTCTAAACCAAAACCCCTTTTTGTTCTGCTGAACGTTTCTTTTTATCCCCTCCACGTCCTCGTTGATTAAGGAGCGCTGATGAATGGATAGTTTTCAGTCACGGCGCCAAGCAAAAACAATAAAAAAATAAAAAAAGGGTGCCCGCTCTTGTTTTGTTGGTTTTTTTTGTGCTTCTCGTTTCCTGTTCTCTTTTCTTTCGTCTCAAGACCCGCTGCAAACAAACAATGCTAATCTTATGAGCCTACAGGTGTGCGCTTATTAATATTCGCTTCCAATAAGCCTTTAGCATGCTACCGGCTAACGCCAATGCTAATTTGCAGGTGTGTTTTGGGACTCTACGCTTGAAGACGCACTCAATGTTTGACGTGGCACCAGTGGATGCCTCAAAAATCTGCTTCTCATGGTGATCAGACTGAAGCAGGACCCGTGCCAAGTGTTAAAAACTTTTAAAGGGTTGGTTAGCGCTAAGCGTTAACGATAAAAAGCATTGAAACACTTTTGCTTTGATAAAATGCATTGAAACACAAGTTGCTAATGCTAACTAATGGAGACCATATGAGCTGATCCAGGGGCTTAAAGCTAAAACAATAAAGAAACTAGTCATGTTTGTTAGCATTAGCCAGCTAACTAGAGAGCAGTGAAGTAAACTTCGTAAACATTACTACATTCATGAATTCTGTCAGAAGGGCTAATAGAAGCTAGCAAGCTAACATTAAACGTATAATATAATAATTACAACCTAAAATCCTCTTACATTCATGGCATAAAATTTTATTCAAGGCAGATGCCCTTACATTTACATGGGGGTTATGGGCCTTGCTTAGGGGCCCAGCAGTGGTCTCGGTGGTGCAGGGAATCAAACCTTCAATCTTCCAGTTAGCAGTCCAACACTTAACCAATGAACCACCACCTCCCTCTTGAATGCGCTGCCATGGTTATCGTACATCAGTTAGCTAGTGTTAGCATTAGCAGTCAATCTCTTGAATATTGAAAGTCACTTCAGGAGTGTTGGCATGCTAACTCACATTTGCAAGCTGGTGTTAGCTATAAAGCTCTTCAAACACTTATTAAATGATAATAACAAGTTTTTTTGTATTAAACGACGACGATTTCTCAAAGCCTCGCTGTCGGAAGAGTACAAACCGTATGCTAAAGCTAAAGCTCAGGGATTTTCTGATCCGAGATCTGATCTGGAGCTAATGATTTGGGATGGTCTCCAAACTGGCTGGTCCTCAGAGACCCCGAATCAGACAGCCTTGTCCCGATTGGCAGATTGAGCTATTGTGCGTGAATCGTTTTTATTGGCCCTGAAACCAGCTATCGAAATGAGAGACGACCGTTTAGGGGGGTAGATAAATGCGTTTTTTTTTTTTTAAAAGATGAAGATTGAAGCATTAAGATAAGAAAGAGAAAGAAAAGGAGAGAGAAAAAGAAAGAAGGAAAGGGAGGGGGGGGCTTCAATCTGCCATCAGGGCACAGATTTCCCAGCCGTCTGGGCGACATGCCAGAGCATAGAGTAATCTGCCTTCTGCTGGGGGTGTAAGTGGATCGCATTAGGGTGGCATCACTACTGCTGCTGTCCAAGGTTTGGGATAAGACAAAGACACAGACGTCCTCGGGTTCATGCTGGATCAGGAACAGTGGCGAGAGAGGGGAGGAGAGAGAGGGAAGAGCGGCTTTAAGGAACATGAGGCTCCACTTTGGTCATGAGTTTCTTTTAAAACAAAAAGTACAAAGGCAGATATGGAGCTGCTGATGAGCGGGTCAAGCACACACACACACACCCACACACACTATTTTCGTGTGTCCCTTATTCGCAGGAAAGCAGTGGTACCTTGTCTTACGAGTGTCTCAACTAACGAGTTTTTTGAGATACGCGTCGTCTCTCAGCCGTTTTTTTGCTTTGAGTTGAAGCTAAAATTCAGGTTATGATTCCGCCTCAGACACCCAACCGCTAGTTAGCGTAGCGAACAACAGCGGTAGCTTGGTGGAGCTATTAAAAGGGAAGATTAGGGACGGACACGTCCAAAAGAACAGACACTCCATTAAAAATGCAAAAGAAAGAAAATAGAAAGAAAGGAAAAAAAGAAAGCTGTGAATTGGGATGGTTTTGACTCCCGCAGTAATCCAGAGGACGGTTCTCGATCTCGATCACGCAGGTTTACAGATTAGCTCTTTTTTTTTTTTTTACCCTGACGTTATTCTTGCTTATATACTGTAGCAAGCCGCAAATGAGACTCTCGGAATAAAAAATTTTGCTAACTAACATTGGTTAGCTTGAAAGCCGATTTTAAGTACATATCCGCGTATGTAGGCTAACGTTAGCAAGCGTAACCATGATCTAACGCTACAGTGGTCATGAGCAGGTACCGCTAAAAAAAAGCTAGCGGTGAATCATCTGAAGAGATAATGCAGAAATATCATCCAGGTTTTTTTTTAATTTGTTATGGTGCACCAGCTTGCTGGTGTCATTGCATCACACACACACACACACACACACACTCTCTCGTTAGGTAATCTGTCACACAGTGCGAGAAAATTTCTTACACACTTCGCCAAAGACGCTCATGCAGACACAGTACTGTTGTTCTGTGCCAGGGCTAAAGATGCTGTGAGGGTTGAGACTAATGCTGCGATCCACAGGATGCTCGCTCTCTCACAAACACACACACTCACGTTCTCACACACACACACACACACACACACACACTTACACTCTCAAAACATCTCTGCTTGCTGCCAAAGCTGAGATTACCAACATGTTCTTGAGGAGTCCAAAACACTTCAGGCATCTCTCTCTCTCTCTCTCTTTCTGTCACACACACACACACATGCACCCTTGTTTTTTACTCCTCAGGCTGCAAATGATCTAACACAACTACAAGGGGTAAGGAAAGGATACACACACACACAAACACACACACGTTGTGTGTAGTGTAGCGTAGAGAAAAGCTTCAGACAGACCAAGCACATTGATATGACTAGAGAACTAATGTAATTATTCCCAGGCCTGAGGCATGCCCAAACACACACACACAAACACACACCACACACTCACTCACACACAACATGGACAGATGTGGCCTGAGACACCTGCAGCGGTAATGCGTGTAATGTTGTGTGTGTAGGAGCGAAAGCAACACCGCCGATGCAGGTGAAACGCAGCCGACGGCGCACCTTCAGCTACCCGACAGTCTTCACAGCGAAAAAATCCGACCTCACATACGCGTCTCGATTTCTTTAACGAATCCCAGACGTAATTTGGGATGTTACAGAAGGTGCAGGTTGCCAGATGATTCCTTTACAGAACCCTTAAAGGGAGTTCCTATACTACCCTATACTACTATACTAAGTTCCTACCACCCTATATCCTATAATTGCGAGCATGAATGAAATTCGGACATACGACATCCGCCATGTTGATATTGTCACGTGACGTACGACATCACAACAGCTTGATAATAACGAACAAGTGCGATTTACCTCAAAGAACCATCTTTTTTTTTCCCAAGTCGACTGGAAAACGGTGCTCGGCAATGATTCGCTGAGATAATGACATAATCCGGTTAATTCTTTTAGACAAACTCAAAACGTAGTAAAAATGATATTAAATGAACGGGAATATCAACATTTACCTCAGAAAAGTCAGTAAAAAAATCAAAAGATTGAGTTTTAGCTAGTTAGCACAAAGCTAAAGACTTTTATATAAATAATGTAGAGAGACTCAGCGGCTGCGGCTGAAAGCACATACTTCCATGGTGAATTGGGTGAAAACGAGTATTTGAGGCGAGTAACGTGTCTGAATTCTTAGTATGCAAAAAAACGGTACGCAGATGTTCCGCCTGCATTCTGAGATACACATACGATGGGCACTTTACTATCCCATAATCCCACAGGAGAGATCATTCGTCCTATTCTAAAAATTTCGGAATGTGGCGGCGAAGCACTTTAAGTAAAAATACTTAAGTAAGAAAAAAAATTGTTCCTCGTAGTTAAATTTACATACAAAGAAATCAAACTAATACAAATCCAACTATATCTTTGATAGCAGTGTGTTCAGAGGTATGACCAACCTCACACGTGCGCACACACACACACAGTGATTGACAGCTTACCTTTAGCTTCTGTAGGAAAACCCTAGGCTAATGATAGCGCTGGGATAGACGCAGAGTCAGAGAACATAATCTGTGGGTCACACACACACTCGCACACACACACACACACACACACACTCGCACTTACCGTCCATCTACACTCTCCCATCTACACTCTCCCATCACTGTTTTTGCATTCCTCTAAGCTTCACACACACCTTTCACCCGTCACACTCGCCTCAGGTGATCTATACACTTCGAGATGATTTTAATCTTTAAACGTTAACGAACCCTATTAAAATTTTCTGTGTGCCATTTTATTTCTCACACACACACACACACACACACACACGCACACACGCAGCGCTAATTGACTGATAGGCTGATTTTATTTTAGATCTTCACTTTTTTCATTTGTTCCAACACACACAGCATCTGAATTTATGACGCATTCATCCTTCTTAGTTAGGTAATGTGGCTAATGTGTGTATGTGTGTGTGAGTGTGTGTGAGTGTGTGTGAGTAATTGGTCTAAGAGCTTTTTAGTGTTTTTTTTCTCTGATCTACTTCAAAAACAAAGTCTGTTTTTTAAATCAAGTGAACTCGAGCTATTCCCGAAATTGTCGGGTTACTTCCTGTTTTTGGTTACTTCTTGATTTAGCGATTGTTGACTATGAAAGGTGTGTTAAGGCTTGAAAGTAAAGCGAACAATAAAATGAGATATAATATAAAACAATCTGTTAAATGAATGAGTGAATATTTATATGTGGACTCCCGGGGTTGATGATTCCTTTACGGAACCCTTAAAGGGAATGCCTGAGATCCTAACCTGTGGGTTCGGCACCCTGGCCCAATCTCTGGGTATCTACTACGTTTGAGTTACGTTCTACATCGTATGATTGCGAGTATGAATAAAATTCGGACATGCTTCATCCGCCATGTTGATATTGTCATGTGATGTCTGACATCACAACAGCACAACAGCATGACAATTTACCTCAAAGAACGGCATCTACACTAACATCCGTCTTATTCTTTCGTTATTCCGAGCTCACCCTCGCCGCCATCACTTTCAGTTTCTCAGTGATATCTTGTCTTCTGGACGGCCATCCGGACAAAACCACGGAAACTTTCCTGCAGCATGGAATAACCTACTGGTTTATCTGGTCAGAGGAGAACTGAACCCCCGACAGAACCTGGTTTCTCTCAAGGGTTTTTCTCCATTCTGTCACCGATGGAGTTTCTTGTCGCCTCTGGCTTGCTTGGTTGGGGGAACGGATAAAATTAAGTCTTTAATAAGTGTTTAATGATGTCTTTTCTAATCTTATTCTGTAAAGCTGCTTTGAAACAATCCCGATTGCTAAAAAACGCTATAGAAATAAAGGTGACTTGACTTGACTAGACAAATTGCGTCTTTTGCGTGCTTAATTTCATTATTTCAAATGTGGACGCTCGTTTTTAACCGATTATGTCCACCAATCAGCTTCTTCTCCTTCTCCATTGCACTGAAACCTCAGCAGAAAAATAGAGGAGCATCTCATTATTTAGTTTTTTGTTCCTATTTTGTAGCAGAGTTACAGCTAAGGTAAAAAGCCATTGCTGAAAATTCCTCGATGTAATTTCCTTGTTTCCACCGACATACACCTCTGAGCGCAAGCGATCGAGTGCTTCAAAAAGTAGGAGAAACGGCGCAACTAGAAGTTTCCTCACGTTTTTAGATGCAATATGTGTCCATTCTATGAGGACTTAAAAATCCAGGCAGAAGCAGTAGATCAACCTGGTACCAATCGCATACTGTTTTTATACTAAGGATTGGAATATACTATACTAAACAGACCACCTATCTATTGTCTACAGAGCAAAACTGACCAGGTAGGTGGAGCAAAATTATCCTACCCTGTCAATCACAGTCACACTAACCAATCCTGAGCTTCGGTAAGTTCATGTATGCAGAAGAGGGTAGAAAGCACTTTTCTCAAAGTGTCTCATGGACTAATGGACCCACTGGAAGACTTCTTTCTTGTAAAGAATTCTAAGTAGGTAATTCCCAGAGAACCCCTAAGGAACCATGTTTTTGGTTAGACGTTTTACTTAGTTTTATGGTACAAAACTAATGTTATATAACAAATTTGTCCATTAAATTGATTCATATTTTTATTTAATTTTTTTGTCATGGTTGATGATTGATTTCTGTTCTAGGGTTCCTAACATAAGAACGAGAGAAGAGTTTAAGAGAGTTTCGATTTTACAGCATGCTTTAAGACTTTCTTAATAATTAAAGGTTCTTTTGTTCACATTTTTTTATAATATTAGATAAAAATAATTTTTCTGTAAACTTCGGTGGAATAAAAGATCAGGATTCATATTATCACTCTTTGATCTGTGTGTGGAGTCACTTCAGTCTCCTCTTTATGTGTGTGTGTAAGCGTCAGTTTCCTTCAATTGTAAGGAGTGATGACGTTCCTTAAGAGCCGCTGTTCTAGCACATTAGGGTCATACGCAGGCCAATAAAAAGCAGCTGATTCGCTCAGGGCACACACACACACACACACACACACACATTTCCCAGCACAGAAGGTTAATAATTGGTTAATAATGGTTAATAATATAACCTAAAATATGTTGATCTTTAATGAATAAATCTATAACAAACTTTAAATTAAAATCTATTATAATAAACTTCTTTAAATAAAAAATAACAAACACATTTAAACAAATTTTACTTGTAAAATCTTTTTTTATAGTTTTATATAAATATATCATTTTAAATCATCACAAATAAATAATAAATAAATGAATGTGACTAAGTAAATAAATAGAATTGTAAATATATTTCATATAAAAGCATTTAACAGACGTCTTTTATCCAGAGTGAGTGACTTACATTTATAGAGCGGAAACCTGGTGGGGCTGAGAATCGAACCCTGATCTTCTATTTAGCAGTCCAACACCTTACACCACTGATCTACCACTTCCCCCATGTTACTAGCTTCGTAGTCTAATGTAATCATTTTCAATGATTCAGGACATTTCTAATCTAGTTTTTTAGGTGTTTCTGTTTTCAGTGACTCGTTATTTTTACATGATTTTTTTATAAAATAAAAGTTTGATCCGATTTCAAACAGAAAGAATAAATTCTTGATTTTTTTTTTTCTTACATTTCCAAGCGTTTATTATTTGCAATCATTTCAAAAATGAGAATCTGAAAATAAAGAAAAAACTAGGTTTTTGCACATATTTTTATTTACTGATAATCGTTAAAAAAAAAAACAACAACAACAACAACAATCAGTCCAGCTACAGTCCAGCTCACATCCTCCACAAGTAAAAATGTTTAATGGATTACATAAAATAAAAAAATATATTAAAAAAAATGATTTATGCCATCACACCATGTGCAGCGTCTTGGTTTGGAAAAGCACCTCCAACAATACATTTTTCTATAAATAAAGAAATAATTCTAAAAAAAAAAAAAAAAAGAAAAGTGCAAAAAAAAGCATTTGAGGACATATCAGGAAAATATTCACCCAAACGTCTCGGATGCATAGTGTCTGTAAGACAGAGCCGGATTCCCAAACCAGATGGAAAACTGTTCGGCGATCGTTTATTAATGTCTTCGTACCAGAAATAATCCGTGTCATTGTAACAGAATTACACACAACTAAATGCTCTGATCGGATTTTGTGTGGGGGGTTTTTTTGTATTCAAATTTTGGACTCTCGACCCTTCATTTCAACTGCAAGTGCAAAGTGGAAGTTAATAAGGGTCATGTAAGCATGTTAACCTGGGCTTTAATATTCATCATCCAGTTCCATAATTACAGCGAGATTAGAACATGTTCACAGTTTTGACCTGCGTTCAAGTGTGAAAAATAATTATGCAAATAGTAATAATAATAATATTATTATTATTAATTATAATTATAAATACAAGAACTCAAATCGGCTGTGATCTAATTTAATGATTTAATATTGCACAAAATGTTTCCTGGAGCAAGTGTGAAAATGAAAATACATAACGGGTAAAAAAAATAAAAAAAAAAATAAAAAATAAAAAATGAAAGTTGTTCATTCTTTTTTTTTAATACTTCAAAACACAAATAATGAATATCAGACAAAAAAAAACACAATATTTTTTCTACTTTAGTCCAATTCTTTCTATTTCTTTTGTTTAGTATTGTATTAAAGCTATGCAGCTAATGTAGCTAGCCAGCAAAGGAAGCCTGCAGTCGTTCACGTCTGTAGTTAAAACACGTCATCCCGCCTTTTACATCATAGAAAAAAGTTTACTCGCAGCACGAAAAAACGTTTTAATGTACAGAAACTGATCATTTATGCCAAATTTTTTTTGCATAATGACTTTTATTTTGTGTCACCAATCGAACATGCTAGCTTACTAGCTTCCAAACTAGCGTAAAAAAAAAACTAACTAACTAAAATAAAAGTACAACTAAAAACACATCGTGTGTCAGAAATTCGGGCGCTTTTAGCGTAAAGATCACGTAAACGTTTTCCCAGAAAATGAGAAACTTGGAAGGAAAACTAATGGCGGTCAGTTAAGGGGTGTGGCCTAAACTTGAAGATGACATCTTAGCAAGATAAATGATCTTAAATGTAGAAAATTAACAAAAAAAAGTATATAATTATTAAAACTATTACTAGAGAAATTTTAGTTTTTTTTTTTATTTTTAAGCTTTAGGGTTCCTTTGTTCTGTTGGTGAAATAAGTTTTTTTAGTCATTTTGTGAGCATTAGTTTGTAGAGATTAAGCAAAAAAAAAAAAAAAAAAAAAAACGCTGATAGAAATGAATTAAAAATAGTTGCGTAATTTTATATGTGGTAATTCTTGAAATATTAAAATAGGAAATAGCCACTTGTCTAATATGTGGGGTTTTTGCAGTGTTACTAATGTGTTTATTTTATATATAGTTTATATAGTTTAACTAGTTTTTACTCGCTGCTACACCGTTAGCCTTTAGCTTCCGTTAGTTGTGAGAGGCATTAAATTTATAGCTGCAGTTTTTATTTTAATCAAACTTTTCCTTTAATAGAAGAACTATTATTCTAATGTTTTATTGTTGTCGGGCTGCACTGCTGTAATGTAGTGACGGAGGACAGCGGTGCAGGGACCCGTAGTGCATGATGGGAAAGTGTGTTTAAGTGAGGGACAGAAAACATCCTCGGAGAGTAGTGAGAGAGAGTGTAAGAGTGTGTGTGTGAAAGAGAGAGTGTGTGTGTGTGTGTGTGTGTGTGTTCTGCAGAAACGTAGCACTCGGGTCATTCAGTCAGTCCTACAGGTGACCTTTCACTTCTGACCTGTTCAGTTCGGCCAGTTCACATGAGCAAAGAAGGGATGTGATTTAATATCCTCCACTCCTCCTGCCCCAGCACCCAGTCGTTCGGCAGGGTTATACTGCAGCAACTGTACACACACACACACACACACACACACACATGCATATGTAAACACACACGCAACATATTTACACACATGCACAATACAATGACAGTAAAGTGTGAATTTAAAATTAAGAAAAAAAGAGAAGAAGAGAGAGAGAAAGAGAGAGAGGAGAGAGAAGATGGAGAAAGCGAGAGAGAGAGAGAAGAGAGAGAGAAAGATGGAGAGGAAAGAGAGAGAGAGAGAGCGGAGAGAGGGAGAGAGAAAGAGGAGAGGGAGGGGGGAGAGAGAGAAGAGAGCGGGAGGAGAGGAGAGAGAGAGAGAGAGAGAGAGAGAGAGAGAGAGAGAGAGAGAGAGAGAGAGAGAGAGAGAGAGAGAGAGAGAGAGAGAGAGGAGAGAGGAGAGAAAGAGAAAGAGAGAGAGAGAGAGAGAGAGACAGAGAGAGAGAGAGAGAGAGACAGAGAGAGAGAGAGAGAGAGAGAGAGAATAAACAGAAAAAATAAAAGAAAAAAGGCTACAGGAGAGAAGGAAGGAAAAAATGAAGAAAGGAAAGAAATGAGAGAAATAAAACATTTTTAACACTATTTCTTCTTTCACAGTTGAACCATTCTGCTGTAAACACATATACACACACACACACACACACCTGTTCCAGCAGAGACCTGGCCTCCTCTGACACAAAGTCTGGAATGTTCAGCGTTTGTTGTGTGTCTGCTGATGATACCTGCGGGGTGGCACTGCTGGAGAGACTACACACACACACACACACACACACACTGCAATCACAGGCCACAGACACTGTGTGTTTGACTTATTTTAATTTCTAATTTGTCAATTTTGTCAACTACTGTTCATGACCATATATGGGCAGAAGGACACACCCACAAAATGCACTGTAATCTTATACATACATCAATTATTAAAGCAAACACTTGATTTAATCACCGCATGTCTCAGCTAAGATCTGTCCCTGTGTTAAGTGTGTGTGTAAAGTGTGTGTGTGTGTGTAGGTGTATGTGTGTGTTGTGTGTGTGTGGGTGTGTGTGTGTGTGTGGTGTGTGTGTTTGTGTGTGGGATTTGTTCAGAAAACTCGGGAGGTGGTGATGTTGATCCCTGCTTATTTGTATATAAAACACTGGAAAAAGTGGAAGAGGACCTGATTGAGAACATGCTCACCTTTCCTGTCAGAAGCTCAAAGAGAAGCGCGCCCAAACTCCACCAATCGCTCGCCGCCGTCTCCTCCGATATCCCGCCCACTTCTGTGTGATTGACGGGTAAAGCATAAAAGCAAATGAATACCATTATAATTAATGATTAATGTAAATATCAATACAATTAAACATTTATTAGTCATAAAAGAGAAAGAGAGAGAGAGAGCGAAGAAAAAAAGAGAGGGCCGGGGAGAGTAGAGAGAGAGAGAGAGAGAGAGAGACGAGACAGGGTGAAGGGGGACAGAGAGACACAGACAAAGAGGGTGAGAAAGAAAGAGAGACAGGGTGAAGGGGGACCAGAGAGACACAGACAAAGAGGGTGAGAAGAAAGAGAGACAGAGAGACAGAGAGACAGAGGAGAGGAGAGAGGGAGAGGGGAGAGAGAGGGAGACAAAAAGAATAAGAGAGAGGAGCGAGAGAGAGAGAGAGAGAGAAGGAGATAGAGGGAGAGAAGAGACGTGAGAGCCGGAGGAATGAGAGAGACGAGAGAAGGAGAGAAGAAAGTGAGAGGGGGAGAGGGTGAGAGGACAAGAGAGAGATGGAGATGGGGGAGAGAGAGGGAGACAGATGAGAGAGAGGAGGACTGAGAGAAGGGGTAGAGAGAGAGATAGAGAGAGAGAGAGAGGAGAGAGAGGAGAGACGAAAGAAATGAGAGGGAGGAGAGAGGAGAGAGAGAAGAGACGGAGGAGAGGACAGGAGAGGAGAGAGAAAGAGAGAAGAGAGGATGAGAGAGAGAGAGAGGAGGGAGAGGAGGAGAGAGAGAGAGAGAGAGAGAGGGAAGAAGAGAGGGGAGACGAGAGGCAAGGGAGGTAGAGGGGCAAGGGGGAGAGGAAGGGGGAGGAGAGAGAGAGAGAAGAGAGAGGAGGAAAGAGGGAGAGAAAGAGAGAGGGGGAGAGATGGGGAGATGGGCAGAGGGGGGGGGGGGAGGGAGATGGGGGGGGAGGGGGGGAGAGAGAGAGAGGGGCAGATGGGAGAGGGGAGAGGAGGATGCAGAGGGGACGGGAGAGAGGGAAAAGAGGGGGGCGAGGATAGGAGGAGATAGAGAGAGACAGACAGAAAGGTGAGAAGAGGAGAGAGAGAGAGAGAGAGAGAGAGAGAGACGAGGAGAAATGAGAGAGGGAGAGGAGGGAAGAGGAGAGGGAGAGAGAGGGAGAGAGGAGAGGAGAGAGAGGAAGAGAGAGAGATGAGAGAGACAGGAGAGAGAAGGGAGAGAGAGAGAGATGGCGAGAGAGAGAGAGAGGGGAGAGAGAGGGAGAGAGAGAGAGAGAGAGAGAAGAGAAATATGGGGGGGGGGGGCAGCAGAGGGGGGAGATCAGAGGGGGGAGATAGAGAGAGACAGACAGAAAGGGTGAGAGAGAGAGAGAGAGAGAGAGAGAGAGAGACATTTAGGACTTGAACTTGAGAGCTTTAGATCCTTCAGATTCTTTTGTAGTGTGTTTGCTACTTCTCAAGGAAGCAACATGTAAATTAAGTGTATCGCTCTCTCTCTCACACACACACACACACACACACACACACACACACACACACACACACACACACACACACACACACACACACACACACACAACGAGAAACTGAAGGGCTGTTTTCCAAAGCAAGTGATTTACATAATAAAACGGCCAACAACTCCTACACTCCACACAGACACACACACACACCTCTGCGTATCAGTTGCATGCACTCAAGCATGCAGTGAGAACCATAACTGGACAAACTGTACCACACAAACACACATACATTCAAACATACATTTACACACACACACACGCAAAGTGCTCGGCTTCCCTCTAAGAGTAGTTAAGGCATGAACAGGTAATCCTTACTGTGGCTTACACACACACACACACACACACACACACACAACACACACACACGGTTGAGTGACTTTAAACCAAAGGCCAAAAACAACACATTCAACACTATATATATATATTTTTTGGGGAGGAAATAAATTTCCGTCGCTTGACGTAGGAGAGAAAAGTTTTTTGCTGTGTGAGATCTTAACTCTGTAATCGATGCTGCATTCATGTCAACACCAAATAACTGTAATTACCAGCGTTCCGTCTTTGTCAAGCTGATAATTAGAGGCTCATGGGAGAAAAAACAGCCCGAGGGAATGAATGACAGCGACGTTCCCGGGTTACGCCGGAGAGGAGCGCCGTGTCGGGACTGCAGAAAGAGTGGAGAACCGCTCCGTTAAGGTGGCGTGGCGTTTCCGTGGTGACGGTGCGTCTCAACATTTGCTGTCAGCGTGATGCGACGCGGACGTGCCACAAGACGCCATTTACATCGCACACCGTGGAGATTTCATTTTCCTTAGAAAAATCGCAATTATCGTAAAAACTATTTTTTTTTTTTTTTATTTTAATATTATAATTTATTCAAAATTAACTTTAAATAATCAACTAGTAGATGGTTTAGTTTAGTAAAACTATTATTTGTAGTAAATGTAGATAAATATAACCTGTGCAGCACTACGTTACATAAAAGATTGTTATACGTAAAATAATTAAAATAAATAAATCAAATTTAAAAAAAATAAATAAAATGCTTAAATCGAACATCTCGTATGTTAAAGCGTCAGCGGCCATCTTGGAACAAGTCATCAACATGTAGCCCCGCCCCTTTTCCCTCCCCCTACATAAATAAAGCAGTGTGTGTCAAATACATGAATTTCCACATTTGATTCAGTGAATCGTTTGGGTGATCAATTACACTTTTACTTCCTTTTTAGACTTTTTACGGTCAATTTACATTTCACACTATAAATATTACATGACGGATAGAACAGTGTGAAAATATGTGATTTTGAGACGCAGGTCTGGTTCTTCTGAATCAAACGAGTCGCTTGAATTTGACTCAGCGCTGTGCTGTCATAGAAAACAAATCGAATAGAATGAAGATAATGTATGAGAGAAGCTTTTAAATGTTATATTTTTCTTGAAAATGATGGAGAGAATCCCGTAAGCTTTGTAGAAGCAGTCAGTGATGGAGATGTGGAGGAAAAAAAAAAGGTTCATCTCTTAATTTCTCCAACTTTAGTCCCCCCGCTGTGTGATGCGTATGTACTTGTCCTTGAATTCTGTGTTTCTGGGTTTCAGTTCTAAGCCTTCAGGGCTTCAGTGGGGACACCAGATGGCCCATGAGCCCCTCGAGCAATGACTCCAGAAGAGCCATAGCCTGGAGCTACACAAGCTCCGCCCCCGGCGGTGGGCGGGGCCTCGCTGTTCTCTCGCAGTCGGAGTTAAAGGCATGACGAGAGCTCAGTTTCTCCCGCAGGCTCCGGCTGCGGCCGAGCAGCACGGCTTCCTGCGCGAGATGTTGTGACAGCGCGATGTACGCGATCATCATCAAATCCTAATGCCGAGCGGTACCTGTGTGTGTGTGTGTGTGTGTGTGTGTGGGATGAGAGGTGGCTCAGGGTGATCTCACTAACACACAGATGCAGAAGTCTTTCAGCAAGGTCGAGTGTCATCACAAAGGATTAATGTCTACAAGACTCCAGGGAAGGAAAGTATTATAGCGCAGGACAAACAAGACAAGACGAGAGAGAGAGAGAGAGAGAGAGAGAGAGAGAGAGAGAGAGAGAGAGAGAGAGAGAGAGAGAGAGAGAGAGAGAGAGGGAAGAGAGGAAAGAAATCCATCGGAGGACAGCAGATAGGAAAATCAAACAGGAAAGGAAAACATTCTGAGCAACACAAGGGACAGAGGGACAGATAGAGGAAGATAGAACAACTAGGAGAGAAAAAGGAGAAAAAGAGAGAGAGAACAGAAAGACAGAACGAATGGAACAGAAAGTAATAGAAAGAGAGAGAATAAGAAAAAAAGGAAGGACACATTTGACATAATACAGAGAGATAAAAACATTCAATACCTTAAGGACAATTATTACCACTTCAATTTAAAGCACACGTACTGTAACTTTAGGGCCAATTATTACTACTTTTAAGTACACTTATTACCACAGCAAGGTCACTTACTACTACCACTCTAGAGGACACTTACTACCACTCTAGAGGACACTTACTACCACTCTAGAGGACACTTGATACCGCTTTAGGGACACTTGATACCGCTTTAGGGACACTTGATACCGCTTTAGGGACACTTACTATTACCACTTTAGAGGATACTTACTACTACTACTTTAGAGGACACTTCCCACTACCACTTAAGAGGACACTTCCTACTACCACTTAAGAGGACACTTCCTACTACCACTTAAGAGGACACTTCCTACTACCACTTAAGAGGACACTTATTACTGCGTTAGAGGACACTTATTACTGCGTTAGAGGACACTTATTACTGCGTTAGAGGACACTTATTACCACTTTAAAAACACTTACTACAAACACTTTAAGAACACTTACTACAAACACTTTAAGGACACTTACTACAAACACTTTAAGGACACTTACTACTAACACTTTAAGGACACTTACTACTAACACTTTAAGGACACTTACTACTAACACTTTAAGGACACTTACTACTAACACTTTAAGGACACTTACTACTAACACTTTAAGGACACTTACTACTAACACTTTAAGGACACTGATTACCACTTTACGGACACTGATTACCACTTTAAGGACACTGATTACTACCTTAAGGACACTGATTACTACCTTAAGGACACTTATTACTACCTTAAGGACACTTATTACCACTTTAAAGACATTTAATACCACTTTAAGGACCCATACTATGAATTTGAGGACCTGTATTTCTACTTTTAAGGGCACTTATTATTACTATAAGGACATTTACTTTATCTTTAAGGACACATTATTACTTTTACTACGAGACACGTACTATAACTTATCAGCATAGCATTAAATAACTATAATTTTTTTTTTCAATAAAAAATTGCGTCTTATGTCGTATAAATTTCCTTTGATGTAACGAGATTTAGTAGAATTAACAAACTAAACACAGGTCCAGGTTTCTAGTCCATCCCATCCACATCTCTGACTACCACGTGCCAGACGGAGCTGCTGCTGTTCAGGGAGAAGGAGCCAGTTCCTATATTTCATCTGTACATCCTCGGTTGGTCTTTGTGTGTGTGTGTGTGTGTGTGTGAGAGATGTTTTGCTATAACAGTCAGCCCTGAGTGTCACTGAAAGCCACTTGGTTCAGTTTCGGGTGCCTGAGAGGGAAGTGCTGGTCTCCTCAGACAGAGACGAGTGGAGGAACAGGTGAGCCGTCTCACTTCCCTAAAGAACCGATCTATTGTGGCCGTGAGGAAGCAGCTAACGGCGGGAAAACCACAGCAGAAGTGCCTCAAGACACACACACACGCAAATAAAACACACTCCCATGAACACCACACACACACACACACACACACGTTTTAACTGTAAAAACAGCTCCTAGTTTTTTTGTTTGTTTTTTTAAGTTGCGTAATAAGTTATGTTAATATTTAAGTTAAAGTTAGCTACCTTTTGGACGTAGAATTTTCTTGCCTTATACAATTATTTGGGCAAATTGTGTTAACATATCATACTAAACAAGAGAAATGTAGCTCAACCACACTGGGCAAGTTAGTTAACAATGCTAAATGATACGTATTTGATAATGTTAAATTTCTGTCCTGAAATCCGAACTAAGCTACGCTAGTGAAATCGAAGAACAATTAGCTTAATAATGCTAATTTACGTACTATTTTAGCTTTTTCGACTGTCATAACAATTTTTGGAATTATTCTACACACACAACTGTTTTTAACGACTGCAATATGTTTTTATACTGCGCTAGCTGAACTAGCTTAAAATACCTTTTAGCACTTGAAGCTAAAAATAGATTGGTAGAAACAAAAAAACGGATCGCTGGCAAGACAACCTAATTTTACTGAAGACTTTTAAAGGATACAAATGTTATCGATATGCTACGTTAATTCGTTAGCGCTAACGCTGAATAACGAATTAATGTAGCAAATGACTGTAGCTCAGCGTTAAGTTTTTGACTGAAAACACTGAAACTTTTCGTTATTGCTGACGTGTGTTAGAGGAAAGGATGGGAAGTGGTGGACTACCAACTTGAAGGTCGTGGGTTCGATTCCCAGCTCCACCAAGCTACTACTGTTGGGCCCCTGAGCAAGGCCCTTAAACTTTAATTGCTCAGTTGTATAAAAGATATAAATGTAAGTCACTCTGGATAGGGACGTCTGGCAAATGCTGTAAATGTAAATATTTTGTGTGTGTGTGTGTGTGTGCGTGTGTGTGTGTGTGTATCATAAATCTGTCAGTAGACCAGAAAAACTGAATCTGTCCTTCTCTACTGACAAAATAATCAGCACACAGAAAAACACAAAGTCGGACCAGCTTGTTTTTGAAATGAATATTGTCGAAAGATTTCACGCAATCGTTCCAAAATAAGAGTTAAAAAAAAGAGCAAAACGGAGGGAAAAAAGAAACTCCAGCATAAAAGGGGAGAGAGTTTAGAGACAGAGAGTTAAAGACTGCAACATTTAGGTCATGTGGCGCCCTCTGGAGGGCATTACGGTAAACACGATGCAGACTGTTGCATTAAATAATAAAATAATAATAAAAAATAGATATAATTATAAATTCATTGGAAAAGTTTGATGAAAGACAAATCATACAAAATACAGTGAAATAAATAATAAAGAAAGAAAACCAAGACAGTCTATAAAATATAATATAAAATTAAAATTTAATATAAATTAATAAGTTTAATATAAATTATTTGCATATCTATCTATCTATCTATCTATCTATCTATCTATATCTATCTATCTATCTGTCTGTCTGTCTGTCTATACTGTCTGTCTATCTATCTGTCTGTATCTGTCTGTCTATACTTTCTGTCTATACGTCTGTCTATCTATACGTCTGTCTATCTATCTATTATTGTCTATCTATCTGTCTATCTATCTATCTGTCTCTATCTGTATCTATTCCGTGTCTGTCCGTCTGTCTGTCCGTCTGTCTGTCCGTCTGTCTGTCCGTCGTCTGTCTCGTCGTCGTCTGTCCGTCTGTCTGTGTCGTCGTCTGTCTATATCTGTCCTATCTATCTATCTATCTATCTGTCTATCTATCTATCTATCTGTCTATCTATCCGTCCGTCTGTCTGTCTATCCGTCCGTCTGTCTGTCCGTCTAATCTCAGCTCGTTTCCTGTATAAATGACACCTGGGAGCCATAAATTGTTTTGATTGATTGGGAATCACATAATTATTTTAAATCATTAAAATGCAAATCAATTTATGACTCTTTTTTTTCACTTTTTTACTTTGTTTTCTCTTCAGAAATGTTTATTTCTGGATGTTTTTGTTGTTAGTCTGTTTTATAATCATTTCTTTGTCAGTGGACGAACGCACAAAATCGGCAGGGGATCAAAATGTTTTTCGCTCAATGTATAGATTTATAAAGTATTTTAATTTATTTTAAGCTTTTACAGAATAAACAGTATCATTTTATTCCAGTATCTATCTATGCATCTATCCCTCTGTCTATCCGTCTGTCTATCCGTCTATCTGTCTGTCTATCCGTCTGCCTGTCTATCCATCCATCTATCTATCCGTCCATCTATCCGTCCATTCGTCTATCTATCCCTCTCTGTCTGTCTGTCTGTCTATATCTATCCATCTATCCATCTGTCATCTATCCATCTGTCCATCTATCTGTCTATCTATCTGTCTATCGATGCATCTATCTTTGAATCTGTCTGTCTGTCTGTCTGTCTATCCGTTCGTTCGTTCAAGCTGAAGGCGTGACTAACCTGGGGCACAGTACATCTTGGTGACAGCGGTAGGATCGCAGGATTCCTCCACTTCGCCCCAGCTACAGAAGTAAGTCAACTCTACATGACCTGAAAGAAAAAGTGACAATAGATAAAAGGAGAGAAAACGGGAGATGGAAAGGAAGAGCGATGGATGAGCGAGAGCAAAACAAGAGAGAAAATGGGGCGGCTAATTAAACTGAAAGCAACTCCACCTCACCACTAAAACAGTCGGACGAAATTACAACGTTCGCCAAAAAAATGAAACGAATGTGCCCTTTTCTTCCTTTCTCTCTCTCCCTCTTACTCACACACACACACACACACACACACACACACACACACCCACACACTCATCTGTGAACGAGGGAGCGGTAATTGCTGTGCTTTGAGTGCTGGCACTGTGTCATTGGCAGTAATGCTGTTATTAACCATTAGAGCCTATTAGAGCTGTGATCGCTGAGCAGGGGGCCTAAGCCTCGGAGAGAAGGGCCAGACAAATCGCCCGACTCAAACAACCCGAAAACAAACAGACGCCGAGAGGAACAACGGAACAGCGGGAAACGGAAGAAATACAAAACCCAGTGCACGACGGGAGACAAAACTATTCCCACAGTACCTGTTAAGGAGGTTAAAGGGTGTGTTAAACGTGCTACCACAGGCGCATATACAGTAAGGACTTGGTTTAAGGTGCTTTATTAAGAACAGTCCTGGTGGTACGCTAACGTACGCTAACGTCAGACATTAGTATTTTTCCACAAACTTCACTCAACATCACTCCAAAAATGGTAATCCTGTCACTATAAATGGTCTATAGCGAAACAGTCATTAGACGCTTAATGCTATTTCCAACGCCCACCAAACAACCTTCGGGGCACTAATAACTCCTGTTTAAGAGTTCAGCAACGCGAGGGATCACGTTATTGACTTTTCAGCAGTATGCGGAAGGTACTTATATCTAAAAGTGCCTTGATAGTTTTTTATTTATTTTGCTGTTCCTGGTGTCTGAGAAAAAGACAATCAGCATTTCTGGGCTGTAGCTAAAAAGACAAACAATACTTTTTTAGTTAGTTAGTTAGGTTATAAAACAGCGCTCGTGGGTTCTCGACTCGGATTGGTCATCGTTAAGAAGTAGTATAGGAAGTGACAGCATTTGGTAATAGTATATTTTAGTACAATTTACCTTTCAAAATGCAATGCTACGGATGCGAAAAATGCAAAAATGCAAAAAAAAAAAAAAAAAACCCGGTTCGTCCACCATAAAAATGCGTTTTAGCATTTGTAGCAAGCATTTTTGTTTGCACAGCTTATTTGGTAATTTATTGTTTTAATTTGTCTCCTCTGACGGTCCCGGCCTGTCCCTGCTCTCCTAGTCGGCTAATAATTGTATGTCTGTTTTCCGTCATACCAGTAAAAATAAATATTTATAATTCCCTTAGCGTCCTAACTGTCACTGCGATTCATGGTTCAAGGTTTCTCACAAAAATAACTCCAATTTTAAAGTATACAATTTAATAACACAATTTGGTGTAGTGTGTGTTTTTTGTGTGTACCTCGGTAATCCAGCAGTATGTTGTTAGGGTTAAGGTCTTTGCAGATGATTCCCTCTTTATGGAGCGCATTAAGGGCAAGCAGCATGTCCACCGCCCAGCTCCTGACCAGCGACTCAGGAAGGTGCATGTGCAACGCCACGTCGGCCAACTCATCCAGCTCTCTGAAGATCTCAGACACACTTCTACCTTCCCTTTTCTCTGTGACCTCCGACCCTTTGGAGGGAGGTGGGTGGGTAGGGTCGTTTTCAGTTCTGGGGGTCAGACAATCAAAGGGAAGAGAAAGTGTCTTAGATTCTTTGTTGTCATTTGTGGAGGAGAAGTGGTCTTTCTGTCCTGCAGCGTCTGGGTTCGACTGGCTCCGTAAAACAGAGATACCAGGAGCATGTTCCTCAACAGGTTCCAAACCTGCTTCTTCTCCCAGCTGGAGAACGTCTGGCTTGCCAAATTGAGGCGAGGGATTGGCCTCTACGGCAAAAGCCACACCTGCTGCCGCAAACTCTTGCTCCAGATTATCACCCGTGATCCCTGTGACACCAGGAAGGTTAACTAAAAGGTCCGGAGGTTGTCCCTCATCAACACAAGACGTGGTTGCCTCGTCTGCCATGGCCTCTTTGAAAGAAATCACAGGAACAGATTCATTAGAACCCTGATCGCTGTCAAACCGCCACAGATCAGACAGGTGACCTTTAACCTCCACAACCTCACCGATCTCCAAAGGATCCTCTGTTACCTCCGAGCCCAGGTCTGAGGTAGAGAACAGCATTCGGGAGGTGTCAACACTGTCTTTGCTGTCGATCCGAAACAACTCCATAGGTGAACGTTTTAACTGGTCCAGAGAAAGAGGAGTAGGCGGTTCAACAATCTCATCATCTTCCTCTGTGAAGAAGCTCAGCTCATGTCCACCACCTGGAGAACACAAACTATCGCTGCTGATTGTCGAGCCTCTGTAAGACTTTGGTAATCCCTCTGCACCAGAACAGTCACCTTGGAAATCAGCAGAATCTTCCTTAGCCTCCTTTGCATTTTCCTCTTCCTCACCTAAAGCCTCAGGCTCCACTTTATCCTGCTCATACTCATGGCACAACGTCAGGTAGCTTCTGGTGCACTCTTCGTCCTCCGAAGAGACAGACAAGGGAACCTGTGAGCTGCACTCGCTATGTACTGTCAGAATCGGCTGGAATTCATCTTCCTCCTGGTCTTCCTGAAACTCTACGCTGGGCCTTGAGTTGCTGCTCTCTGAGCTGATCAGGGCATCGGGACAGTGAATTGTTGTTGTGTGTGATTTCTGGATGAAGGGGATGTCAAAGCTGTCCTCCTGACTATCTTCATGCATGTACTTGGTGATGTGGGACCATAGTTTACCCCCTAGAGCAGACAAAATTAAGAGATATATTAAGAAGAAGAAAGCAACTTTTTCTGAGTGACCAAAATAGACTGAGACAAAAAGTAAAAGAGTTTAGAAAGAGTTATGGGAGAAATATTTGTTATGAGTAATCCTCAAAGATATCAACGAGTCCCTAAGCCATCAGGAAACTTGGAGAAGATGGGATTACGGTCTAATAAAGATGGTTGTCAGATCCAGTCATGGGGACAGGATAGTATCGACTCTGAAGGACAAGTAGAGAGACAGAAAAAAAACCCCAGGATACACACAATCCAAATGTCAACAGAAGTGGCAGTGTGAACCTATTGGGGTAGGTTCAAGTGTAGGATACCCAATGGGCTGCTGTGGGCCACTTGAGCAAGACCGGCTTAGCTCGATGCAGGTTTGGACCAATAAACCGCTTCAAATGAAAACGATATGCCAAACGAATACATTTAGACACAAGCGAACCACATAACCAAGTTAGAAAGCTACACTTTTCTACACAAGTTGGATGATGTGAATAAATCTGAGCTAAAAGGTCACTAGAATGTAAAGAGCCAGAATTTTAAATGGAATCATCTCCTTCCTAACAGATTGAAAGCCTAAGTGCGTACCCACACACACATACACGCACACTTGCACAGCTGTGTTGTGAGTGATTGGAGGGTAACATCTGCTGCGTTAACAGAATGAATTGGCTCTTCACCGCTAAGATAATGACACCGTTGCAGCCAAATGATTCCAGTCCACGAACAAAGCAAACAAACAAACAAGAATCAGCCAATCGCACTCCGGCAATGTCACTCGGGTCAGGCCAAACTTCCTGTCTGATATCTACGTTTGTTTGGAGAAATTATTTTCCGCATGAAAGACCGGGAACCTTAGTGCATCAGTGATACATTTACCGCGGAGGTAGATGCCAGGCTGAAATTACTGTTGGCTGTAGAAGGGTGTAATTTTACCGGTGTTTTCCTTTAAGACTTAATGCAAACACACTAGGGTTACCCATGTGTGTTAAAAAAACATGGATTTAAAGGATCTACGGCAAAACTTTCTAGAACAACCTTGTGTTGGACCCTAAAATAGTACAAAGTACGAAATATTTCTAATGAAGTGACTTATTTCTTTGAGTTGCAGTTAAAAGTGATGTTCATCTCAAGCTACGCGAGTTTTTTTTTTTTTTTGCGATTTTCGGTCCTTCTAGAATTTCGCAAGTTGGCAGAAATAAATGCATAATGCGGCAAATTTTTGTGCAGTAATTTTATTTCTCCGGGACGAGACGTGTTGCGGAGCTATCATAGAAAGCTATGTTAAAAAATAATTTTATATGTGTTTTTACTGTAAGTTTTAAAAAAATATATACGATTTTAATCATTCTGCAAGCTACGCGATTAAAAAAAAAAAAAGTTAACCTAAAATTGAGCATTTGTGATAGTAACAATTACTAAAAAACTATTTTATATTTTTTCAGGTGTCTTAATACAAATAGAACAACACAGAAATTATTCATCACTATATTAAAAAAATTAAACTGGAATAGAAAATGTGTAATTAAAAAAAAACATTGTAAGTTTAACCTGTATAAAAATTAATTTTACCTCATAAAAGCTTTAATATAATAAAAAATACTTTACATGGATAAATATAGTAGTATTTTTTGGGACATTTTTCCTTTCTTTATAGGTTTAGACTGAGATGAAATAAGGAAGATAAGTGGGGAAGTGGTGGCTCATGGTTAAGGTGTTGAACTACCAACCCAAAGGTTGTGGGTTTAATTCCCAGCTCCACTGCTGGGCCCCTGAGCAAGGCCCTTAACCCCAATTGCTTAGTTGTATAAATGAGATAAATGTAAGTTGATCTGGATGAGGACGTCTGCCAAATGCTGTAGATGTAAATGAGATAAGGGGGGGTTACGA
>VCAZ01000032.1:165000-167500 GCA_005784505.1 Bagarius yarrelli | reverse complement strand
ATGTTCAAACTCCACGGTTTCTAAAAATTGTGTATATATTTTACAGTTGCTGTGACGCTCCAGCAGTTGTGGTAGTTTGTATGTTTATTAGTGATTTTACTTTAGCAACGTTAGTTTGTCCATTGTAGGGGCTGTAGACAGTAGCACAGTAGACCTGCTGCTCTGGATTTTCTGGTAGACATGCAATGGTTGTTTTTACATGCCCCTCTAGCACCTAAAGTAGTTTTTGTTTGTAGGTATATTATCAGGAACCATAGTTTGCCCATTTTTCTAGGGTTGTTTTAGCAGGAGTGATTTATTTTTCCAGCAGTTACGGTAATTTGCATATTTACTACAGGTTTCACAGTATGCATGATGGTTCAGCAGTTAGACTACTTTCCACATTTGCTATTGTTTTTACTGCTAGGTGATCATTCAGCAGTTGCCATAGTTTGCATATCTGTGATTGTTTTTACAGTGGATGTGCTGCTTTAGAGGTGATACTCCTTTGCCTATTTGGTATTGTTTTTATAGTAGACTTGCTGATTTAAAAGAAACACCCGCTTGTTTAGTTTGTACTGATTTTAAAGTTCTGGGCCGTCTCTAGCTTCATGAGTGTCTGAGGTTGCTAATACGTGTCTGACTACCTTGGACTCCTTGCAGTAGTAAGTCCACTCCGCTGCGGTAGTAAAAGAAGGCTGAGGCGTAGTCCTGCTCCACTTCTTTCTGCACAGCAAGGCTGATCTGCTCGCTGGCTTTCTCTAGGTAATCCTTCTTCTGGTGGCCAGAGGAGAAAAGTGCAGCTCTAATGGCCCGCCTTGGGTCTACCTCTGTCCGGCTCGGGGACACTGAACGGCCGCTTCCTCCTGCCCTCTGCTTTGGGGAACTGCAGCCCGAGCCCATTCCATCTTCCAAATCGGGCAGTGAGTCTCCATCCACCAAAAGAGAAATCAGATCGCTTTCACTGGATGGACCTGAAACACACAAACGGAGACTAGACTGCAATATGTATATCCATATGGACACTATTTGCTTAAAGTAATAAATAAATGACTTCAATTTAAATGGTAACACATATTCGTAACACCTGTAAACAACTAACAAGGACAAGCAAGGACGTGTTTGAGTTGCAAAAACATTTTTCCGAGTAGTATAATAAAAAAAAAATCTTTATTTTTGCAGCTTGTTGCTAGTTGCTGAATACAAAGATAAACACACACTTTTGTACTGTACTATAAACAAGATGCAAATATCCAGTAGATAAACTAACCTCCATACTCTGACTGGCTGGTTAGAGTCGAATCATCTACGCCACCAATGCTCTTCTGAACTGCATGGAGGAGAAAAAGAAAAGCTTTAAAATGGAGGCTGGGTATAAAATGCATATTAGTCATGGTAAAATATGACTGAAAAGATTATTATTGATAAAAACATACATATTACATACTAAATACATAGAGATTGTGGCATGTTTAGGTGAGTTTAGGAAAATCTAAGAAACTGCTAAGGTACATTTGAGGGATGTCAGAGGTAAATCTGAAAAAAAAAAACCTAAATTTGAGGTAAACTTGATTGTCTGAGATAAATTGTAGAAAAATCTGAAGTAATTTTAGATTTTACTTCAAATCTGAAATTAAATCAGTGGTAAATCAGAGGACAATTTAAGGAGAACTCAAATATCAAATTGGAGGTAAACTTAAATGCCTGAAATAAATCAGTGAATAATCTAAAGTAAAATTTAATCTGAGGTAAATGAGAGACAAATCTGAGTTAATCTTAAATATCTGAGGTAAATGAGAGACAAATCTGAGTTAATCTTAAATATCTGAGGTAAATGAGAGAAAAAACTGAGGTAAACTTGAATGTCTTAGGTAAACCAGTTACTAATTTGAAGTGAGCATAAATAAACATAAATGTGTAAAGCTGCTTTGAGACAATTTCTATTGCTAAAAGTGCTATTGAAAAAAAATTAGTTAAAATAGAATAAATATCTGAGGTAATTTAGAGAAAAAGTTGAGATAAATTTGATTATCTGAGGTAAATCAGAGAAAATATAAGGTAAACTCGAATATCTGAGGTAAATCAGAGAAAAGTTGAGGTAAACTCGAATATCTGAGGTAAATCAGAGAAAATTTAAGGTAAACTCGAATATCTGAGGTAAATCAGAGACAATTTAAGAAGGTAAACTCGAATATCTGAGGTAAATCAGAGACAATTTAAGGTAAACTTGAATATCTGAGGTAAATCAGAGAAAATTTAAGGTAAACTTGAATATCTGAGGGAAATCAGAAGAAAAGTTGAGGTAAACCCGAACATCTGAGGTGAATCTGAGAAAAGTTGAGGTAAACCCGAACATCTGAGGTGAATCTGAGAAAAGTTGAGGTAAACTCAAATATCTGAGGTAAATCAGAAAAATATTTGAGGTGAACATAGTATCAGCAGAAAATATTAACCTTAATGTTTATATCTATATAATAAGCTTTATTTTAAATCACTAAATCTCTAAAAGCTTTACATAAAG
>VCAZ01000032.1:157500-162500 GCA_005784505.1 Bagarius yarrelli | reverse complement strand
TAAATAAATATTTGTGTTTATTTTATCTGATTTTTTTTGTGTGTTTAATTTTCACGCATTCATTAAAAGTCGAGTTCAGTTTGCACACAATATTCTACTGAATTAAACCAGTTCATATTTTATCAGAAACACTGGATTTGAGTAAACTTTATTAATACATCACACATTAATGTTTTATTTATAAGCGTTAATTAAACCGTTAGAAGTTATTCACAAGATATTTTATTATAGTAAATAATGACATGTTTATCCGTATTAAAACTAATTCCGCCTTCTGTGTTGGGATTGGCTAGCCTCCGTACTCACACATCGGCCAGCCAATCGTAGTTGAGAAAACAAATACTATTAACCAATCAACACGCGAGGGCGGGATTTAGAGGAAAACGAGTAACATGGCTGCAAAAAATAAATAAAACCAGAATAAATTGCTTTAAATTATCCGACATGATCTTCAAATCTGATCAGAAAATTAAAATCTGTGGTTAAAATTGAAACAATGCAATAGATTATTCTGTTGTTGTTGTTAGATTTCTGAAGCAGCTCGTCATAAGCGGAGGGTGGACGGACGGACGGACGGACTCACCCTGGCAGTGACTTTATAAACAGTGTATCCCTTTTTGTGCTTTTTCGGGTCTGTAACGGTGTAAAATCGAGCCAGTTCGCCTCTTTCCATCTGCGATATCATTCTGATTAAGGCATGACAACCCGTCCGCGGAAAGCCGTCCCTCCGGTCACCTGCCGAGAATGAAAGAAAGACTGAAAAACCAGAAAAATCCAAACGGAAGTGAGGAATCCTTAAGGAATTTCAAAATAAAAGTCTCTGAGAAACGAACATGTGGTTCCCTATAGCAGTGAGTCTATCAGTCTATCTATCTATCTATCTATCTATCTATCTATCTATCTATCTATCTATCTATCTATCTATCTATCTATCTATCTATCTATCTACCGTTTTTATATTCTGTATATCAGGGTTTCCTAAACTGGTGGTTTTCAAGGGAATTGCAGGGGTTCGTGAGTTAATGACAAGCAGATAATTTAATTATAATTATAAAAATAATAATAACAATAATAATAATAGATTACATAATACTAAAATTAAAAAACGTACAAACCCCCCAAAATATTATTTATTTAATTTGTGCCACGTGACCATGTTCGAATTTAAAAAGGATAAATAATAATAAATGTTTTTGAAGTGAACATGTAAATGTGCTATATATTACTAAAATATATACTTAAAATCTCTGAGGTACTTAATTAAATTATTTGGTCAAAAGGGTTAGGCTGACAAAAAAATTTCAAAATTCCTGACCTACTACCAGCAGAATCTGAAAGTAGTTTCCGGCTGTAAGATTTATATTAATGCCCTGAAGGCAGGACTTTTTTTTTTTCTGCCAGACCCGGAGACTTTCATTCATTCATTTATTCATTCATTCATTCTATAGCCGCTTTTTTTTTTCCTAATTCAGGGCCACGGGGATCTGCTGGAGTCTTTCCCAGCCGTCTCTGAAAGGGTGAAAGCCAGAAGGGGGACACCCTGGACAGGTCGCCAGTCCATCACAGGGACACACACTCACTCCTATGGACAATTTAGAACCACCAATCAATCTAACATACATGTTTTTGGACTGTAGGAGGAAACGGGAGAACCCGGAGTAAAACCCACACAAGCACAGGGAGAACATGCAACTCCACACAGAAAGACCCCTGCAGGGAAATCAGGGACCTTCTCACTGTAATAGATAGATAGACAGTGAGCGAGAGAGACAGACAGACAGACAGACAGACAGACAGATAGATAGATAGATAGATAGATAGATAGATAGATAGATAGATAGATAGATAGATAGATATTGAGGAGAGAGAAAGAAATATAGAAAGACAGACAGTGAGCGAGATAGATAGACAGACAGACAGACAGACAGATAGATAGATAAGGAGAGAAAGAAATATAGAAAGACAGACAGTGAGCGATAGATAGACAGACAGACAGATAGATAGATAAGGAGAGAAAGAAATATAGAAAGACAGACAGTGAGCGAGATAGATAGACAGACAGACAGACAGACAGATAGATAGATAAGGAGAGAAAGAAATATAGAAAGACAGACAGTGAGCGAGATAGACAGACAGACAGACAGATAGATAGATAGATAGATAGATAGATAGATAGATAGATAGATAGATAGATAGATAGATAGATAGATAGATAGATAGTAACGTTTGGATTTTGCTTCACATAAACAAATGATGTGTAAAACAATTCAGGAGGTTTTTTGGAAGATAGTTAACATTAAATCAGTACCAATAACTTTAATCCACTCTGTTATAAATCTTTTTTTATAGTTTAGTGTTTTATTTATTATTTATATCGCAGTCCATTCCCTCTGGCGCCGTAAGGAATTCAGTTTTGGCCACGGCCCCTTCGTGCTTACGTCACGATCTGTTTTTCCCGCCCACATCCAGCTGTGGAGAAAATGGCCGCCATGGCGATGGATGGGGCTGCGGCCGACGCGCGGCTCACTGAGACAAAAAAGTTCGAGTATTTCAGCTCGATTAATTCAATGGCCAGGAAAATAATGCAGGAGAGAGAAAAGATTAAAGAGAACTACGGCTCGGCTTGGGACGACATGTCGCCGGCTGAACAGGACACAGCAATCGACGACGGGATGATGGAGCCGAAGATTCGAGCTCGGTACGCCATGCACCGAACAGAGCGCGAAGAAATGGTGTTTTACCCCAAAATGTTGATCCAAACCGGGCAAAAAATCGTCCATTTCGGAGAGGAGGTCAGTTTAAGCGTTAGTTTAACTCGAGTTTAATGTTTGTTTGCTGGTGCGCTGCGGTTTTGACAGCTTGATGTCATTGGTTGAGTCCTAAATGACTTGGTAGGGGACATGAAGTGCACAACGTAGGGCGGAGTAGTTATTATTTCCGTATCCTATGTAGGGCGCCTGTATAGTGGCTTGAAAGGGATTTGGAACTGAACCAAAGTACACTTAAAAATACTGATTTTGTTGGTGTTTTTTGCTGTTGCTTGTTTGCATGACTATAATTATGACTATTCTGGTTTTAAAAAATAGAAATATATAATTTTACAGTTTTATAATTAAATTTTTCTTTTTTTTTTTTAGGATCTAACTTGGCAGGATGAACATTCTGCACCCTTTTCTTGGGAGACCAAAGTATGTAGGCCACCGCTACTAAAAATACTCCTCTGGCCCACATACTATGTAGTTCTTGCAAACATGGTGGATAATTATTATTTTTTTATTTTTCCACCACACAGAGTCAACTGGAATTCAGCGTGATCACCGGCGCTCCGGAGTCCGTCTCATCCTCGGTGACCGAATCCAAACCCAAAACCTCACAAAGCAGCAAGCTGCCCGGGACCGACGGCTCGGGGGCGGTGCGGCGTGACGAGGAGTCGTCGTTCTGGAAGCTGAGCGCTGAGAGGTCACGCCTAGAGGGAGAGAAAGCAGAGTTTCAGTCGCTCACGCCCAGTCAGATAAAGTCAATGGAGAAAGGAGAAAAACCGCTGCCTTCGTACCTGAGGTCTGACTCCGGGTCCAGAGAAGCGCCGGAACCTGCAGCTCCGCGTCCTGCTAAACCCCGACTGTCCAAACCTCCGGCTCCGCCTCCTCCCGCTCCTATCAGCGTTAACCCCACACCTCTGAGTGTTACCCAGGCACCTCTGAATGTTACCCCGGCAGCTCTGAGCATGACCCAGGCACCCGTGAGTATTAACCCAGCACCCGCTGCACCGGTAGGAGTCTGGGAGCGAGCTCAGAGCACACTGCCATCCGTCAGCAGCTCCGTGGATGAAGTGTTCAGTCCCGGTCTGGGCCTGAAGACACCGTTAGAGTCCACTAAGGACAAGGAGAAGGAAGACGATGTGCAAACTGGAAGCCCGGCCTTTTCACAAGTAAATCCAATCGCATTGTGTCACAAGTCTACCAGTTTATTAGTTTCACACAAGTTTAATTTGTTCCAGTTTTCCTTTTTTTTTTTTTTTTCTAGTTGAGGGTTTATGGGTCTGACGCTTGGTGGTGCTGGGTATCGAACCCACAATCTTTCAAGCAGCAACTAATAAATTAGAAGATTATTTATTACGTTTATCGCTTTTCCTTTTGATCTTCACACACACACACACACCCCTACTTTAGATTCATGTCCATCCTTTGACACAGGAACCTTGAAGGCCGAGTCACCCTGCTCTAGATACCCGTTTAACTGTCATATGCACCTAAAGTGTCATGTGACCGATCCGGTTTCTTCTATCCTACCCCGGTTCTAGATCTATCCAGTGAGGGGTGGTTTTCCTTTATCCTCACGTTCATCTTGATTCTTTAGTTACAAACCGCCACCAGTGGAGCTCCCTTAAGTCTTTCCTTTACATAACACCACCATTAAACAGGGGACGTTCTCGCTCAGCGGTTGAAGTGTGTGACTGGTTCGATTCCCAGTTGCTCTGAATCATTAAGTTTGTTTTTGATTTGTCATTATAGAAACGAAACCGCCTCTAAAACCTGGCCTACTTTTGTTTGGTTTTTCTTGCAGTACAACACCAGCAGCAACATTCTGAAGACCGGATTCGACTTTTTGGACAACTGGTAACATGTGAACGTCACCCTCCTGCTGTGGATCTGATCCTGACCATATAATACGGACTCACACTCTATACACACACACACACACACACACACACACACACACACACACACACACACACACACACACACACACACACACACACACACGACAAAACCGTCCCACATGTTAGAAAATAATTAAAGCTACAATTAGTATATCACTGAGCGGAACTGCTGTTACATGTAGATTAATCAGCGTTATTCCACTTTTTTTTTTCCGCTAACTTGCTAAGATAACAGAAGCGAAAAGCTACCAGTTTAACATCAACCATTAAAACTAAACACCTTCAGACACCGAATACGACTTGTTTGGTTTATGTTTTAATATTAAAGGGTTTTATTATT
>VCAZ01000032.1:75000-152500 GCA_005784505.1 Bagarius yarrelli | reverse complement strand
GAGTACGTGAAGCTGGCGTTACCCGGCAGTAACTGGCCCGTATGGCTGGGCGTTAATGACCTACGTTCCGAGGGGCTCTACCTGTTCGACGACGGCACACGGGTCACCTATTTCCAGTGGAGGAAGCACTTCCTGTCCAGTCAGCCAGACGGCGGAAAAAGGGAGAACTGCGTCGCCATGTCCTCGGACGACGGAGATTGGTGGGACAACTACTGCGACCGCCGCATGTTCTACCTGTGCGAATTTGAGGCTTGACCTCGGACTGGGTTGAAGCCTGAAGTCTTTGAACTGAAATTTAAAGGGGCAGTATGTACATTTTTACATCCATCTTCTAGAACGACAGTCAGAAAACCGGCACCGTCTTCCTGTTGGGGGGGCGGAGCTAATTTCAGGGCCAGAAATATGGAACGTGAACGCTGAAATAATAAAAAAAAAAACAAAAACTCTATTTGTAGCAAAATTACTTACACTAAAACACAGACTACCTTAATTACTGATGTCGTCATAATTTTCGGACTACTTTACGACATTTTTCAGCACGCACATACAGCCATGTCGTCCGCAGTAACGCATCATTAACTCTGTTTGCAAGTCTATCTAGAGCAGCTACGTCATAGTTAGTTTACTCGCAACTTTCCGCAATTTACGATAGAAGAATTTCTTTCTTACGCAAAGATCGAAATAAAACCTTCTTATTTATCTGGATCCGATTCTGTACGATTTATTTCTTTATCTAGGCTTTGCTTACGTCGCGGCAGAGGGGCGGGGCTAACTCAAAATAACACTTAAGAGACAGCCTTTGACTCGTTAAAGAAACTTTTCAAAAATAGTTTTTAACATTTTAAAAATGTTCCCTGTGCTACAGGTAGCGGCGTCATGTTACGCGGGTTTAACGTCGTCCGCCGCTGAGTAAAAAACTTTTTTGTTCCTCTGTATCTCATTTATACAGCTGAGCGGTTGGGGGTTGGGGGCCTTGCTCAGGGGCCCAGCGGTGGTGGCTTGGTGGAGCTGGGAATCGAACCCACAGTCTTCAGGTTGGTAATCCAACACCTTCATCATGAGCCACCACTTCCCCCTCTCTATGATGCAGCTATGATGTCAAACCTACAGGGAAAGTGGTAGCTCAGTGGTAAAGGTGCTGATATACTGATTGGAAGGTCATAGGATTAATTTCCAGCACCACCAAACTGCCACTGGTGGCCCCCATAAGCAAGCCCTTAATTCTTTAATGATCGCATGAATAAAGAAATGCAATAAATGAAAGTTACTCTGTATAAAACATCTACCAAATTTCAGAAATGTAAAATGTGGTAGAAATGCACTGAAGGTTTTCCCCTCAAACATGAAGCCCCGCCCACTTCAAGACCCATGTGACTTGCTGATGACCCGAGCACCAGCATGTTTAACATTAAGTAATATTTCATCCGAATTGGAGCTCATTGTGTTACTCTGGAACTCGAGCCTCCCCAGAAAAATGCAGAACTACCAAAACAACGGATAAATAAACAGAAGGTCGAGATGAAATCATTGGAATTATACTTAAAATAACAAACACACACACACACACACACATTTCAGCAGCTGCGTTTTCGAAAAACAAATGTTTGCTTACCAGAACTGAAAGTTACAGGAAGGGGGCGGAGTTCCAGTTCAGAAGATGTCCCGAATGACAGAGTTTCTGAAAGGAAAAAAAACAAAACAGAAAAACAAAACAGTGTCCAACATTCACTTTCAAGCACAGGACACTAGGAGTCGTTTGCTTCCGAATCAACTCTTCTCATGAGTCGATTCTAAGGAAAAGGGACGTATGAGCTGATACATTGTAAAGCAACGTTTAAGTTATGTTTAATAAAAGAAACGTTTTGTAAAAACTATTTAACCGGTAGAAGGTCAAAACTGACTCGCCAAAATTCTTTAATTAGTCCAAGTGGTGTTTCGGTATCTTGCATATTTAAAAGCTGAATCCCAATGTAAATCATGTGGGATTTAATAGAGTCGACTCCTTTGGTGAATCAAATGATTAAAAAAAAAAAAAAAAAAAGAATTCTTTAATTAGTCCAAGCGGTGTTTTCATGCTTTAATATTTAAAAGCCGATTATTGTACATTATCATTCAGGATTTAAATGAGTCGATTCCTTAGGTGAGTCAAATGATTCAATTATCGAAAAAAATGATTCATTAGTCAGTCTAAGTGGTGTTTAAAAGCTGATTGTTATACATTTATCCCAATGTAAATTATTCCGGATTTAAATGAATCGATTCTTTAGGTGAGTCAAATGATTCAATAATCGTAAAACGAATTCATTAATTAGTTCTAAAAGTGTTTTTCGGTCCTTAAAATATTTTTAAAACTGATTATTAGTTAAAAAAAAAAAAAAAGGAGACAGATTTGCATAAACTCAAAACGTTTATTCATTTCCAACACTGCCTTTAGAACCCTTACGTATCCACACTTCAACTTCTTAGACACTTAGACACCAAAATGTCCTGAAAAAAGTGCCGTCTTCAAAATCAGTACTTAAAGACCGGAATAATAAAGAACAATTTAAAAAAAAAGAATAAAAACTCTTTAGGAGGTAAAGTCGAACGTTTGGAACTAAAGAACTGCAGGTACTCTAACCAAGATGTTCCTTTAAGCTCTCAGTCGTACGAGATTTAATGACGATGTCGTCGTTGATCGTCGCTCGAACAGTCGGGAGAAAAAATAATTAATTAAAAACTCACTTCAAACTCAGAAAAATAAATCAAGTAATTCAGTATGTGTCTGCACAGTTTTTCCGATTTTTCTTCCTCATCGTCATCATCTTCAGCCAATAATCGAGCCCTTTCTATAAGGTGAAGTCAATGTGCTTATTTCAGGGGGGGAAATATTAAAAACAAAGATTGTCACAAAGTTAAAAATTGAGGAATATAAATAAAATTTTAGGTTTGTTAAGTGTGCTTTGTTTTTTTTTTTTGTCGTTTGTAATAAACTCGTTATAAACCTTTTGTCAGAAGTCATTTAAGAGTCTGATACAGATCTTCATCCTGGAAGACTGAGACAAAGAAGAAAAAAGAGAGGGAAGGCTGGGGATTCAGGATGTTTTGGGACAGTGCGAGGACGAGTCTGTGTTTAGGGCTTCGATCATGGTTCGCGCGTACTGGAACGTCTCGGATACAGAGGGGAGGTCCTGGTACCAACTGGGCAGGCTGTGTAGAGAAGATGATCATAAAGAGAGACAAAAAAAAAGGTTAAAAGTGTAGATTAGAAATGAGCAGCCGTCTCCAAGTGTAAAAAAAAACAAAAAAAACTTTGATTCATCGAAATCGAATCGATTCTTTTCTCATCGAGTCGACTCACTGACATGAATCACTGACTTTGTCATGTTAGAGTTATTGAAGTGTTCACAAAATATCTCAGGAGACTATTCCAGCCTTAAGAAGCTTAGCAGGAGATGTCCTATTACAGTGGGTAAGGTGTTCAGAAGATTGTGGGCTCAATTCCCAGCATCTCTAATCTGCCACTGCTGGGCCACTAAGCGAGGCCCTTAACTATTAATCTACTGCTCACTTGGACAAAAAAAAAGTCGCTTTGGATAAGGGTGTCTACCAAATTCTGTAAACCTCAAAACCGAATCAGTGAATCATTTGGGATTACTGGTGAATCAAATTTTGGGCTCAGCAGTTCGAATGGTACTTTGTACACCACTGGGCCCCTGAGCAAGGCCCTTTACTGCTCAGTTAAACAAGATAAACGTGAGTTGATCTGGATATGGGCGTCTACCAACTACCAGAAATGTAAATATAAAGAATCTTTAAACTGAATCAGTGAATCATATGGGATTTGATTGAGTCGACTCTTACTGGTGAATCAAATGATCAGATGTGCTGTAATACCTTGCATGTGATGTTTTAGGGTTCGGTTCAAGCAGCTGTTGGCGTATGAGACGAGATCTAACACGTTCTACCGTCAGTGAGATGAAATCTGAGCTGACGTGTGTGTGTGTGTGTGTGTGTTGTGCTGCCATAGATCTGACATCTGTTTCTGAGTAAAATCGTCACCTCTTCAGGTTCATCCAGCTTTTGGCCGTTCTGGTGAAGCGTTCGGGGTTCGGCGTGGTCATGGCCTCGAAATCCACCAGCTGAAAGATAAAACGTCGTGTACCTGGTTTACACCCAAAGTTCTAACCACCTTCTGGGCTGTTTAAGCGCTGACTAAAGGTTTACACTGCCATACTGTTGGAACACTGCTGTTAGAACGTTTAATGAGGTTCAGATTCAATTCAAGTGATTCATAAAAACAGACTGAAGAAGTCGGGCTTTACTTTTCCTGCTGGAATTCTGCCTTCCACTTCTTTCCCACTTGCCATGAGAGCTCCCATCACCACCGAGTAGGCCACGATGCTACACACACACACACACACACACACACACACACACACACACACCGCTGTTTACAATTCAAATCAATTTTAAATGGAGATAAACGCATAAACTCTTCGAATATTTTAACACACAGTTTTTCTGGCCCAGAAATAAGCTCCGCCCCCAAACAGAATAAAAGCTCTGAAATGAATAATTAATAATCATATAATTGCTATTAAATGTTACTGAAGCTGCTTTGGAAAATGATGCACTGTAACTTTAATAAAATAATCAGTCAACATACAGAGCGGAGGGTGAATCACTCTGTTATTGGGGTTAGCTGAGTGTCCCCGTGTCCATACCTGGAGCCTCGAGACAGGGGCATGAGGTTACAAAAATAATACACCAGCGAGAGGACAAGGTTACACACTGCATCCGAGTCCTAGAAAGAGAGAGGGGGGGAGAGGGGGGGGTACTGTCTTATCATCAATTACTTCTCTTAAAGTATCGCAAGAAAAACATGCGACCTTTATGCGGCCAATGGACACAGAAAGGAAAGACATAAAAGGGGAAATAGGAAGAAAGGAATGAAATAGAAATTAAATAAAAAGAAAGGAATAAAACGAAGGAAAAAATGAAGGGAAATAAGAAAAAAAGAAAAAGTAAAATAGAGGAGAAAGAGAGAAAGAAATTTGTATGAAGCCCACAAGCAGACAGATGAGTACAGTCTTACATCAACTTAATTATTATCTTTAATTATAGCACAAAGTCACGTGACCTTTCTACAGCCAATACGCACACAGAGAGAAAGAAGTAAGAAAGACAGGCAGACAGACAAAAGGATTTTGGACAGATAAAATGATAAACAAAAAAAGAGAGAGAGAGAGAGAGAGAGAGAGAGAGAAAGGGAGAAAGAGACAGAGAGACAGTGACAGAAAAGGGAAGAAAGACAGACAGAGAAAGGAAGACAGAGAGAGAGAGAGACACACACACAGAGACAGAGAGAGAGACACAGAGACAGAGACACACCCCCAGTTCAGTTGACAGCATGAGTGTTTTGCCTTTAGCCGTCAGGTCTTTATAAAGAGCTTCGATCTCTGACTGGTACTGCTGCGTCCGCTCCTCTGTGGTCTGAGTCTCCACTGAAAACAGCATGTTACCCACGCTGGACACACACACACACACACACACACACACACACACACACACACACACACACACACACACACACACACACACAAACACAACCTCGTTTATTTAATGCCTCATCACATTATTATTTTATATCGCCATGTAAATAAACCAAAATATACACAAACTCAATACTCCCCCCCCACACACACACCACCACAGTTACACAGACATCCCGACAAAAAAAATCAGACATCAACATCTACAGTGTGTGTGTGTGTGTGTGTGTGTGTACTGTTTTGTTTGTTGATGTTTTGTTGGTATGAGGTTACCATAGTAGGACCAAAACAACCTTAATTGACTATTATACATCTACCACACACACACACACACACACACACACACACACACACACACTAGAGCTGGAAGTGTTTTGGAAACTTTGAACATTATAATAATACAGAAATCTTACATAACCCATTGAAAATATTGTAGATTGAGCCTAAGACACACACACACACACACACACACACACACACACACACACACACACACACACACACACACAGCAGGATTATGTGCTTTTGTCATAAATGAAAATCTTTTTTTCATTTTAAAACATTAATAAAGTGGGAAGTGGTGGCTCAGTGGTGGACTTTCAATTGGAAGATCGGGGTTCGAATCTCAGCACCACTGCTGGGCCCCTGAGCAAGACCCTTAAACCCCCAATTGCTCAGTTGCATTAAAGAGATTATTGTAAGTCGCTCTGAATAAGAACATCTGCCGAATGCTGTAAATGTATTAAGGTGAAAGGTCATGGTGAGGTGACAGACCGGTCTCCGGTGATGGTTATGGTGAAGCCGTCGTACTCGCTCCCCGGGTCCTTCGTACTCGGGACCTTGGAGTTCACTGTGAAGCCGTCTCTCGTTTTACTGTTAAACTGCTTCAGAGAGCGCGCGCACACACACACACACACACACACACACACACACACACACACACACACACACACACACACACACACACACACACACACTTCAGCTCAGCTCAGCCATTAAATCCTGGAAGAACATCCTGGCGTCTGTTACCTTCATTATAGGCAGCAGGTCCTCCACTTTAATGACGTTCTCCAGCGCCTGCTTTACCTCCTGAACTCCGCGAGGATTATACGCTCTGGAAGAAAGGCGTGAGAGATGAGAGAATGAAACCTATCTTCATCATCATTATCTTCATCATCAGATCAGCTCCAGGCTGAAAGGGGGCACCACTTACCCGTGATACACCAAGATTCTGTCTTTGATGAATTCCAGGATGCTGTCGAAGTATTCCATGTATCTGATGTTGATGATTTGACCCCTGGACATTAAACACAGGTTAGAACATCACCTCTTTATTCAGAGAGACTCACAGTTAAAGATTAGAGTTGAGGGCCTTGCTTAGGGGCCCAGCAGTGGAAGTTTGGTGGTGCTGGGAATTGAACCCATGATCCTCCGATCAGCAGTCCAACGCCTTAACCAATGAGCTACCGCTTCTCAATCTACGGTGTGTGTTGCAGCACCTGACTAGGTTGATGTGGTTATTGAATCCTCGGCTTAGACTTCGTTCTGGCATCTGATCCAACCAGAGGACAGGCTGATCTGGATCGGCAATCCTACACACACACACACACACACACACACACACACACACACACACACACACAGAGTTATCCAAGGCACCTGACCAGAAATACTCCACCTTCTGGACTGCAGTACCTCCTCCATTTCACTGCGATGTCGAACATGTCCCTCCACTGGAGTTGCCTGGTTTTGCCGTTGACGCGCACTTTTGAGTTGCTCCACGTCCGCTGCATCGCCTGCATCACCTCGATGGTTGCCAGACCCATTGCTTTTAAACAGACACAAAAACATTCACATTTTAATTAATTAAAAAAAAAATAAATAAAAAAAAAAATTATATATATATATATATATATATCTGTAGAGCAAATACTTATGAGCAAAAGTTTGTGTCAACATTGGTTTCATAATAGGAAAAAAAGCCAATCAAAATTTAAAAAAACAAATCGAGAGAAAGAATGAAAGAAAGAAACAAAGGAAAAAAGAAAACAGAAAGGGAAAAAAATGAGAAGAAAAAGAGAAATGGCTAAAAAAAAGAAAAAGAATAAAACAACAAAGGAACAACAAAAGACAGAATAACAGAATGAGTAAAAGAGAAGAGGTAGAGACAGAATGACAGAAGAGGTAAGAGACAGAATGACAGAAGAGAATGACAGAAGAGGTAGAGGACAGAGACAGAAATGACAGAAAGAGAATGACAGAATGACAGAAGAGGTAGAGACAGAATGACAGAAGAGGTAGAGACAGAATGACAGAAAGAGAATGACAGAAGAGGTAGAGACAGAATGACAGAAAGAGAATGGGACAGAATGAAGAGTAAGACAGAATGACAGAAAGAATGACAGAGAATGACAGAAAGGTAGAGACAGAATGACAGAGAGAGACAGAAATGACAGAACGAGAATGACAGAAGATGACAGAATGACAGAAGACAGAGACAGAAGAGGAATGACAGAATGACAGAATGAAGAGAGAATGACAGAAAGAGAATGACAGAGAAGAGAATGACAGAATGACAGAAGAGAATGACAGAAGACAGGAGAATGACAGAGAATGACAGAAGAGAATGACAGAAGAGGTAGACATAAGAGGAATGACAGAAGACAGAAGAGAATGACAGAAGAGGTAGAGACAGAATGACAGAATGACAGAAAGACAGAAGAGGTAGAGACAGAATGACAGAAAGAGAATGACAGAAGAGGTAGAGACAGAATGACAGAAGAGGTAGAGACAGAATGACAGAAAGAGAATGACAGAAGAGGTAGAGACAGAATGACAGAAGAGGTAGAGACAGAATGACAGAAAGAGAATGACAGAAGAGGTAGAGACAGAATGACAGAAGAGGTAGAGACAGAATGACAGAAGAGGTAGAGACAGAATGACAGAAAGAGAATGACAGAAGAGGTAGAGACAGAATGACAGAAGAGGTAGAGACAGAATGACAGAAGAGGTAGAGACAGAATGACAGAAAGAGAATGACAGAATGACAGAAGAGGTAGAGAAGAGACAAGAAGAGAATGACAGAATGACAGAAGAGGTAGAGACAGAATGACAGAAGAGGTAGAGACAGAATGACAGAAAGAGAACGATAGAATGACAGGACGCCTCTGGTCCTCTGATCAGCGTCACCTCTGTGGATGCGCTGGTTGGGCAGGAAGCCTGATGTGTTGTACTGCATGAGCGTCCCGAGAGAATCAGCAGTGCAGATCAGTTTCTGCACCTCCGGAGTGTAACTGTCGAAATCCTGAGGTAAAACATCCCTTAAATTAAACACACACACACACACACACACACACACACACACACACTTACCGCTTATAGAGGAACTGAACACAGTCCTGAGAGTTACAGTATAAACAGTATAAACAGAATAAACTGACTTGATGTGCGGCTGCAGTCCAGGCTGCTCTTCATAATCCTCAATCAGGAAGGGCAGATTTTTAGCCCAGTGGTTCTTAAAGTTCCCCGGAAGATCCTGGTCTACGTTGTACTCCGTGACTGGGATGTCCAGGTGAGAGTGCAAATATCGAGAGTATTCTAAAACAAAATAAATGAATAAAATCAATTAATAAAATCAATCAATCAACAAACGAATCAACGAACCAATAAGGAAACCAGTAAATGACTCCGTAAATCAATGAATGAATCAATCAATCAACAAATGAATCAATGAACAACCAATAAACAATTTAAAAAAAAAAAAAAAAAAAAACAATGAACAATTTAAGGAACCGGTGAATGACTCAGTGAATCAATAAATGACTCTGTGAATCAATGAATGACTTGGTAAACCAATGAATGCATGAATCAGTGAATGAATCAATCAGTTGGGAATCTCACCTCGGAGGTATTTGACTTTAAGATATTCGGAACTGGCTTTCTGGCCCAGCAGCGGGTCGTTGAGCATGACTTTAGTCTGAGCCTTGATGCCTTCGTAGAACTGCCCCATGGCCACGTGACTCAGACCCTTCATGTACTGACACACCTCGTTATACGGCTCCAGCTGCAGGCACCTCTGCGCGACAGGCGACAACACGTTCGGAGGTTAGAACTGGTTTTTAACTGAACACTTTATCTCCGAGTTCCTCCCGTTTGCTAAAAAAGTACGTTCTCCTATTTTATCGGTAGAATGAAAGAAATTCGTACCAGAGAGAGACCATTTTTGGTTACAGCATGGCGTCTCTCCGGCGAGCTCTGAGGACAGTAAAGCGTCCATTATATGCGTACTACAGAATCCGGGTTGGAACTTTCTGCATACTTTATTTTGCAATGCTGGAAATTTCCGGTCGCTGGAAATTTCCACGAGTAAAGCGTTCGTATTGGATATAAGCGTCTGTATTTAGTAAAGTTTGTTTGTTTAGTTACTATAGATTTACGCGCGTGTGTGTGTGTGAACTGCATCGACACTTACCTTGAAGTTGCTGATGGCGTCCTGCAGGCTGCCGTGGTGATACAGCATCATCCCTCTGAGCTGCAGGGACTGGAGATGATTCTGATTCAGCAGAAGAGCTTTCTGAAAACTCTCCATGGCGCTGTCAAAGTCACCCAGCTCCCTACACACACACACACACACACACACACACATTGAATAAAGAGATTATCTATATAATGCGACACAGGAATAGAAGCATGGACCACATTAAAATAAATGGCAGTCGTGTGTGTGTGTGTGTGTGTCACCTGTACGCCTGAGCCAGGCTTTTGTGAGCATCGATGAAATCCGACTTCAACTTCAACGCTTCTTTAAACGTCTCGATGGCCTCCTGTGTGACGTAAAGCATCATGGGATCATTATTTAAGTACAGAATGATGGATAGTCGCTCAGGGGGCGGAGCTAAACCTGATTACAGATATAAGAATCCCGAATAATAAACCTGATCCTTTATTTGACTCGTGATTCCTTTTCTTTATTTTCTTTATTTAGTCAGCAGACTCGTAACATGTGGAGAAACATACAGATCCAAAGAGTCAAAGTGTGTGTGTGATTTATGAGTCAGTATTCAGTGGAGTGTAGAAATCTGGTGAGCACCCTCTAGTGGACAAACATTGCAAAAGCAGTCAGAATCCCAACTGATTCAGATTCGTTCATAAGGATAAGAAACGGTCATCTTTAGACCCGATTCATCTTTAGTGCACTAACACTCTTTATCCTGTGACCTGTCTCCGCCCCCTGGACTTGTACAGGAAGGGGAGGGGCTAGATCAAGTCTGACTCCGCCCCATTGTAATAATTTACCACTCGTGTTAGATGAGCTCTACAATAAGCAGGAGTGTGTGTGGACCTTAAGCAGACCCCTGTGGAAGAAGGTGAGGCCTTTGTAGAGCATTGCAATTGGCTGGTTCCTCTTTAGCTCCAGGGACTGCTGGAAGTCATCCATAGCAGCGACATAGTCCTGAACACACAACACACACACACACACGACTGTTTTAAATGTACACATGCAACTAAATATGTGCTGGTTTGAACATGTTAAGAGTATGCTTTAAAGGAAAATAATCAGTGTGTGTGTGTGTGTACCTCTGAAATAAAGAGAAGAGTTCCCCTGTGACGATAAAGTCGTGCTGAAGGCTGCAGCTGGATGGCTTTAGTGAGGTCAGTCAGCGCTTCACTGATACGCCCGAGAGGAGAGAGAATCTACACACATGCGCACACACACATACTACAGTGTAGAAGGGTGTGGGTCTCAGTTAAGGAGGCGTGGCCTGTGTGGGTCTCAGTTAAGGAGGCGCGGCCTGTGTGGGTTACCGGAGGTGTGGCCTGTGTGGGTCTCAGTTAAGGAGGCGCGGCCTGTGTGGGTTACCGGAGGTAAATAGGTGTGTGTATATATTAGTGTGTTTGTGTCAGTGTGTGTGCGCGTGTGTGTGTGTGTGTGTGTGTGTATATACCTCTGCTCTTTGTTCGTAAACCTCTGGCCTGTTAGGCTCCAGTGTGATCACTCTACTAAGCTCATACAGAGCCAATTCAGCATTCTTTATGTCCTACAGAGAGGGAGACAGAGACAGAGAGAGAGAGAGAGAATGAGAGACAGAGAGTGAGACAGAAAGAGTGAGACAGAGAGAGTGAGACAGGTGGTTTTCTGTGATTCCGGTCATGTGGGGTTGTTTTACCTGTAAGCTCTTTTTCCCGTAAGCGATTCCTCTCCCATATATGGCACTGATCAGCTCTGAATCACTCTGAAACACACACACACACCAACACACCAACACACACCCCCCAACACACACACCAACACACCTTTAGAAAGTGAAGATCAGATAATAAATAAATAAAGTTTACTCTACAGTACAGACCTGCAGTAACAGAGAGAAGTGTTTAATGGCTTCATCATGGAGCCCATTACCAATGAGGACGTATCCTATAGCTGAGAGCCAACACACACACACACACCACACACACACACACACACACACACATCAGTGCATCATCGTATGCAGGCAGCGAGAGAGAGACAGAAAGAGAGAGAATAGAATACCGAGCTCCTCATTGGTGTTGTGGTCGTCGACAGGAAACGGAAAACGTCGCTGCTCCACAAGCAACCTGGCCTGGCTCTGACAACGCACACACACACACACACACACACACACACACACACACACACTTAATGTGTGGAGAAATTGAAATTTATGCCAATCAATAAAAAAATACATCTAAGATATAAATCTTTGGTTCTGTGTGTGAAAATGGATCTGATGTGATGCAGGAACATTTGTGGCGTCACATGAAGTCGCTTACCAGGATCTTCTCTGCGTTTAGAGAGAACACTGACTCACAGGCCACACTGTCGCCATCCACACACTCTGGATCCTCCAACTGGAGAACGCTGGGATCTGAAGAGGTGTGATGTTTGGTGGGGGTTAAACACTCTCAGTCTATTTACTACTTTAAAAGGAAAAGAAAGAAAAAAGAAAGAGAAGCAGTGCTTGAGTATGAGCTTTAGCTCCTTATATGGCAATTCCGGGTTCTCTGCGTGACGTCAGAGCGACACACAACCGCTAATTCTTATAATTATAAAATAATTTTTTTAAAAAAAAACAGCTCCAAACACCAAATTAGGACCAAACATCTCATTATTAATGTGATGTACTTTAGTGTTAAAAATTTTTAATTACTCATAAATATAATCCTTTTTTTAATAGAAAACCAATGCGCGCGCGCTCGCAGATCAATTAACCCCTACAGGGTCACCTGTATTCAATTAAACATCTTCAGAACTTTTACACAAACATTTCTAACAATTTCTTGTCAAAATCACCGCGTGAATAAAACAATGGCAGGTTTGGCAGGTTTATGCGCTTTAATCCACAGTTTCATAAAGACCTCGTGCAATTTTATTACTTTGTACGTTAAAAAGGAACCCGGAAGTGGGAACGACATGCAGGGTGCAGTCGTTATTTTGTTTTCCACCGGCATTCCATCAAACCCACTCATCTTTAATTCAGCGAGAGGAAATTTTAATAAAAATAATAATAATAATAAAATTAAAAAAAAATAGCAAAGATGTGTAAAAATGTCTGATAATTTCCTTGAAAAATACAAAAATGATTATGATCATAAACAGCAACACGAATTAAAACATGTAAATAATAAATTATCTTGCTATTCATATATTTTTACTTTAAGTAATCATGTAAAATCAAAAATGCAAACTTGCATTTCTTTTCTTTTTATTTTTAATTTAATAAAATAAACGCTATCTAGGTAAGATGTAAGCGCAGTGGGCGTGGCTTGTGAGAATACAGGTGGGGGAAAAATAAATACTAGCACTCTCGTGCTTTCCGTTTGAGTTAAGGAGACGTGGCGCCGCCATGTTTTATCAACTCACCGCAGTCCGGAGAAAAGTCCTCCCACTCGGACGCCGGTCCACAGCCGCGCTCGTTATTCTCGCCGTTAAAGAACGAAAGCGTAGAAATATATTCGGTGGAAATAATAGCACCGCATAAGTACAGCAAGCAGAGCGCTAGCACAACAACAGCCCTGCCAGCAGGTGCCATGTTCAGAAAGTTGTGCAGGTGATAGAGCAGGGCATCATGGGCAATGTAGTTCCGTTTGTCGTCTTTTCATGTAGAAGTCTTGCTGAGTTTAAACTACATTTCCCAAGTGGTAACCTTTAACACCGGGTAAATACGGAAATATCCCGGAAGTCTTCGTTGGCGAGCCGGCAAAAGCTGCAAAACAGAAGAAGATGTCGTTTAAATGCATCGAATGTAACGAGGAAGCGTCTGAATTATACCGAGATTATAGTAACGGCATAGTCAAGATAACAATATGTGTGAGTGAGTCGTGCTAACATGCTAATCATCTTATTATATATCAACAACAACTGCAACCGATATTTGAGGGTCGGCATGGCTCATACAATTATAGTTTAGGATTAATACATATAAAAGAAATAATAATAATAGCTTTGATATTTATTTCACCTAATCAGCTTTGTTTGGCGTTTAAAGATAACTACTAGTGTTTTTTCTGTTCCAAGGGAGTTAAAAAAAAAAAAAAAAAAAGCCGTCAGAAGTCACGTGACATCAGACTGATTTGCATATAGACCTGCTCATTTGCATATTTTAGAGATGAAGATTGTGGGTTGTCTAAAGACAGAAAGTAATTTCGGTTATTAGTGATTGGTTGTTAAAGAAACTTATAAAGATCAGTGAGCGGTCCTGTGGTGATCACTGATTGGTCTTTGAAAACATGAGTGAGCTGTGATAGGTCAGTGGGAAATGTGTGTGTGTGTTTTTTCCAGAAATCATGTGCAAAGCCGGTGGATAAGTACATCGAATACGATCCTGTCATCATACTGATCGATGCCATCTTGTGTAAAATCCAGGCTTTCCGGCACATCCTGTTCAACACGCAGATCAACGTGAGTGAGACAGAAACGAGACACTTTCCCTGTCGATCGTTATCTCCAGGACTGTCCAGCGCTGAGATCTTTCCTCTCCTCAGATCCACTGGAAACTGTGTGTCTTCTGCCTGCTGTGTGAGGCGTATCTCAGATGGTCTCGGCTCCAGAGTTCAGAGGTCACTGGCGATCCGGCCGACATCATCAGATACACCAAGGAATGGGACTTTTATGGGATGTTCGCAAAGGCTGCTCTCGGTGCGTACACACGCCGCCGTGCGGAAAAAAATAATGTCCAGAGTGTGTCTTCGCTAATATAAGACGAAATGTTTGTGGATCAGACGAAACATTAAAATTAGATAAAATAAACTAGGATTAGACAAAACACTGAACTCAGACAAAACATGCCAGAATCAGACAAAACAATATAAGAAAACATACAAAATGTTTGTGGACCAAAAAAAACCCATTAAAATCAGACAAAAAACACTGAAATAACCTAAAAATTTTGGACACAATGTTTGTGGATCAGACAAAAAATTCGTATCAAACAAAACCTACTAGAATCAGACAAAATGCGGAAATCAGACTAAACTTACTAGGATCAGACAAAACATTAAAATCAGGCCAACGGTACCAGGATCAGACAAAACGTCAGAAAACAGCTACAAGGATCAGACAAAACCCTAAAATCAGACAAAACATTGTAGGATTGAACAAAACAGCCCAATCAGACAGAACAAATTAATAAAGGACAATTTAATAAAGTCAGACAAAAAGAGGATTAGACAAAAATCACAAGAATCAGGACAAAAAGTATTAGGATCAGACAAAACTATAGTATTAGATAAACAGACAAAACCTTCAATCAGACAGTAAGAGAATAAACCGGCTCGTGTTTGGTGGAACAGGGTGGAGCTAATGAGAAATTGTGTGTGTGTGTGTGTGTGTTAGAACTGGGCGTGTACTGCGCAGGTGTGTTATCAGCGTCGTGGTGTGTACAGAAGCTCCTCGGCGTGTCATTCCAGGCGTCCGATCTACTGAAAGCTCTTCTGCTCTCCTGCTACGGTAAAGTGCTGCTGATTCCCGCCGTCATCTGGGAGCACGATTACTCTCCGCTCTGCTTCACCCTCATCCGAGTGTTCGTGCTCACGTCCAACGCGCAGGCCGTGCGGGGTAAAACACACACACACACACTTTTATCTTTATTTATTTTTAGTAATTATTTTCTACATTTTTAAATTGTTTATATTTAAATATTTTTTTTAGAGAATTACATTCTAATAAAATAAAATTAGATAAACTTTTAAATTCTCTATTTTATTTTTTATGCTATTTTAATTTTTTTTTTTTTTTGTATTTTATTTTACTTTCAGTTTTTTATATTGAAATATTTTAATATTTAAACTTAAATACACACACTTTCTTTGTCTGTTAATATAATATATAAGTTTTTGTATATTCCCCCCCCCCCCCGAGCTCATTTTCTTTTAATAAGATGAATATTTCCCCCTCCCCTTGCCCCCCTCCCCCCCGACAGCGATCCTGAACTGCCGCAGACGTCTGTCTGTCTTCAGCGTGTGTGTGGGTCTGCTGTTAGAGTTGTGCGTCTCTCACGCTTTACACAAACTGCATACAGGCTCACACACACTCCTGCCTGAGCTTTACACCTGAACACAACACAACAGCCGGTGCTTTCAGTCGGAGTCGGTTACTTTCCCGCTCACCGTACAGCAGCGGAGTGCGATTAAAATGTCTGGTGAGGATCTCACACACACACACACACACTTGCACCGAGGAGGAAACAGAGGAGCCGGAGTCGAGTCAGGAGTCATCTCGAGTGTGTTCACACAAAATCCTGAAACGGCTTCACAAATCCCTCCTGATTAGTGAAGAGAGAGAGAGAAGAAAGGAACACACACACACACACACACGAGATTCGGTACACTTTGATTTCTGTGTATGAAATAAAAGCTGATGTTTTTGAAGTTCATTTTGGTTTCAAAGAAACAAAATCAAAGAAAAGAACAATTAAAGAAAGAAGTAAAAAGTCAAACAAGAGAGAAATAAATCAATATTTAGATAAATATTAGATAAAAAGTGAATCAAAAGGCAGAGAAGTGAATCGAAGGATAAATAAATAAATCAAAGGATAGAAAAGTGAATCAAAGCATAGAGAAATGAATCAAATGATAAAGTTGATTAAAGAATAGATAAATGAATCAAAAGGATAGATAAATGAATCAAAGGATAGAAAAGTGAATCAAAGGATAAAGGAAATGAATCAAATGATAAAGTTGATTAAAGAATAGATAAATGAATCAAAGGATAGAAAAGTGAATCAAAGAATAGATAAATGAATCAAATGATAGAAAAGTTGATCAAAGGATAGATAAATGAATCAAAGAATAGAGAAGTGAATCAAATAAAGAAATGAATCAAAGTGTAAAGAAAAAATTCAAAGAAGAGAACTGAATCAAATGATAGAGAAAGGAATCAAAGGATAGAACGGGAATCAAAATGTGAAGAAAAAATGTAGAGAAATGAATCAAAACGTTAGAAAATGTTTTAGAGAGTAGTATAAAAAAAGAAATCAAAGGATAGAGAAATGAATCAAAAAATAAAGGAATGAAAGAAAAGAAACTTATCAAAATGCAGAAATTAATGAATAGATATTTTTCCCCGTGTGGCTGTAGAACATAATTTATTTTAAATACGGAATATTTTAAATTCCTCATTCCGCAAAGGTTAAACGTCACAACCATCTGACCAATCAGAATGAAGAATGCAACAGCGCTGTGGTATAAATTGCTTTAATAATAATAATAATAACACATGTTTTTTTTTTAAAAAAAAGCAGAAAAATCCCATTTCCAGCAGTGAGGATGTGGAAGTGTGGAAGCTTTTGTTTTTCAGGCTCTTCTGAGGAAACAGAAACATTTCCACTCTAAACAGGGAGTTGTGGAATGCTGATGTACAATAATCTGCTTGGGTGGAATCGGGGGGTGGAATCGGGGGGGTGGAATCGGTCCGAGATTGAGACCAGGCGTGAAAAAGGCACTCAGTGATTCACACTGACTGACGAAATAAAACACACGCTAAACAATGACATCAGGAAATCCATCCCAGTCCGGCGTGTGCTGATAATCCATCACAGTGAACAGAGCGATAACGAGAGTGTCCTAACAATCTCACTTCTATTTTTATACCCCTACACCTACCCCTTCTCCTTAAAACAGAGGAGGTGATGAGATGGGGGGGATGAAAATATTACCCTAAGAAACAAGACACCACAATTACACCAGTACACGACGACGTCATAGTGCGGTAAAAAGCTCGTTTCCTGCCGTTCGACTTTTATTCCTGACAGGATTTTCTGTCATCGGGTAACGCTATCAGGAATAAAATATGTTGTGGGACGATCGTACAGTACAGCCGGGTAACATTAGCAAACTTCAGCCTTTTTTTTAAGGAAATGACGGTAAAATATGAACACAAGCATTAAATGTGATAAAAACAGAGGAATGTTGATCGTTCACTTCCTCATTAATGTAAATGTGTGAATCTGATTGGTCGTTTGTGCAGCCATGTTGCTGCTGTAGCTAATGAATCTTGGGTAATTTCTCATACCCCTATGATTGAACTCTTTGTCGACGCCGCTACCCCCTCCAGCTGACCGCGTGAAACAGAGGGGTAAAGGAAAGGGGTAGAAATGAGATTGGGGCAATTTTTACTTACAATAAAAAAAGGTGTTAATTTAAATATGAATAAATTCTTTCTCAAATATAAATAATTTTTTTAAATAATTAAAATAAAACAATCAGAAACTTCAGGAGAAAAAAAATTATGATGATGTTAGCGTGTCGTCCATTTTTGGTGCTTTTATTCGTTTATTTTTATTTCAGCTGAAAAACGTTTGATAACAATAATTTTGTCATTTTTGCTTGTTTTTTTATTTTCTCTTGTTTTAAACAGTCTAAAATGTCGAGCTTTATAAATAAAAAAACGTGGCAAACAATCCGAACTGCAAAATCTGATGGAATCAATCGTTTCTTCTGACGTCATTAATGGGATTCAATCAGACAACCTGTCCAAAGTGTCACCATTTGGAAATGAAAATTCATGTTGTGATTTTGTCTTTTCTTATTTTTTATGTTTTTTCGAATTTTCCGGTAAAAAAAAAACGGAACGCAGTTTTAAAGCATCTTTAAGTCATAATTACTGATATATTAAATTATTTTCAACTATATCATAAATTAATAATAACGAAAAACTCTTTTTTATCAGCACACGCCTGCTCGAGATCTTTACCCTGAAGTGAATCTCACAAACATCAACAACTCATGAATATAAAACTGGATATCGATGTATTTCGAGCTGAGCGATAAAACTGAAGTACATTAATTCTCTGACGTCCTAAAGTCAAACACACGTCCTATTCAGAAACTAGTCTTCAAACTGGCAGCCAATCGAAGTGCAAAAGACGCCTATAATCAGTAAAGGGGAAGTGGCGGCTCATGGTTAAGGTGTTGGAGTCCCAGCTCCACCACCACTGCTGGGCCCCTGAGCAAGGCCCTTAACCCTCAATTGTTCAGTTGTATAAATGAGATAAATGTAAGTGGCTCTGGATAAGAACATCTGCCAGCTGCTGTAGATATAGAGCAGAGCAGAGATCCGTTCTGATTGGTTATTTCCTTTGACCTGGCAGCCAATAAATGCAGAGAAAAGGCGGGACTACGAAGGATTTCAGGTTTATATTATTAAAGTACTTTAAATAACCGCATCATTAATATAAAATTAATTATATCGATTGAAAAAAAAAAAAGGAGAAAGTTCTGCTCTCTTGTATAAATCGTAGCTACTGATTTTTAGTACTTACTGATCAGAACTCTGATCGAGATCAGACAGAAAATACAGGAAAACGCCCGATACTCTCAGTCACATGACAACGGCGAGAAACGGTTCCTGCATTTATTCTCACAGGTGCTCTGATTAATAAACCCTTAATAATAATAATAATAACAATAATCGAGACTTCGATTTAATTTCTTGCCGAATAATCGTTTTTTTACGCGTCTTGTTTTATCGCTCAGCTCTGATAGGTCGGCGTAGAACTGAACCCGTGCTGCTTGTCTTTGGTTTGCATGTTCACCGCATCCGAATAGCAGTGATGTCGTTAAGGCGTCCGAAAGCAGGAAGACTTCACGCTAGCACCTCTTATTAATATGCAGGCGTTTGGATTAGTATAGTTGGCTGGGATATCTGAGGAGACGTGCGGGTCTGTGTAGAACTGTGTTCTAAGTCCTCCGATCCTCGGCTGGCATACGAGTCTCTGTATGAGAAATGGAAAGACAAATAAACGGATGTGATGAACGTAGGTAGTGTTTTCCTCTTTCCGGCGTTGTATTTATTCACGTCGTCTCAGGACGCAGATTCGATCCGGAAGCGATTTGCTGGATTCGGCTCGCAAAAATAAGCGCCTCGATACAGGATTTTAGCATAAACGTGAATACTTTAGATATAGATATAGATATGCCCCGCCCCCTTTCCTGATATAAATGCCTATAAAATACTATCCAGTAAAACGGCTATATGATGTTTATATACTTAATAAATTATCTGAGTTTATAGTTTTATAGAAAAGAAAAGTCTGCTGCTGATAAAAAAAAGACGCACACACACAAAAAAAAAAAAAACACACCACAAAGCTCCGCCCCCTTAATCTGCCAAGAAAAAAACAACAACCCAGACTTATATCGCAATGCGGAACGAATCGTGCAGCCATGTGTCCCCGGAGGTCCCGTTGCGCGCCGGTGAGGCCTCGCTCTCATCCGGGGTTTCGGTGGGCGTAACGCCGGAGTCTGTGTAGAACTCGTCGTCCTCGTCGAAGAAGCCGTTGTCCATGGCGTCGCTCCCCGGTCCCGCCTCCTGGCAGCTGCCTTTGTACTCCTGGATGGACTCGTGCAAAGACCAGAGCTGGCACAGGAGTGACATGTCCTGCTGACGTAAACCCACCTGGACGAAGAGGAGGCGGGGTTAGTGTGGATTGTAGGGGGCGGGGACAGGGACAGAGACCTACACAACTACACTAACACGTAATCAGCGCCAATTTTTCTGTTTTTATCACCAAACTTTCTGATCTTTACACTCATTATCCCGTCCTTTTAGTCAAACTTTCTACAAATTTTTTTTTTTTTTAATTTCTTTACTTTTTTTTACTAGTTGTCTTCAAAACCTTTTACAATCTCTTCCAAGTGGACCGGCGCCGTGGTGTAGTGGGTTAAGGCGACCCGGGTTCGATTCCCGGCTCAGGACCCCTCCGGCCCCACCCATCCCGCGACCCCCTCTATAACTTCCCCATTTCATCCCTCTGTCCTGTAAATAAGGGCAAAAAATCCCCCAAAAATATATATCCTAAAAAAAGACAAGTGTTCTGTTACTTTTAACTGCCGAATTCTACAATAGGATCATTTTTAAAAGTCATTTTTGACACAACACATAACTTTGGAATCGTTAAATATAAATGAACATTATGTTAAATCTGAAGACTCAATTTTAGGATAATGTAAAAACACAGACGGGGGAATAAAGCCAACATTTTATCCCTGTTACGTCGGAGAGGTTATAGAATGCGAGATCCCGAGGCCCCTTTTTGTGATCCGTTTAACCATCGAGATGATAGAAATACAGAAATAAATCAACATTAAGAAATAAAATGAGATAAAAAGTCCACGTTTTTATATATTATTCATTCATTCATCTTCTATAGCCGCTTATTCCCTAATTCGGGGTCACAGGGATCTGCTGGAGTCTATCCCAGCCGTCTCTATTAGGGTGAAGGGCAGGAGGGGGACACCCCGGACAGATCACCAGTCCATCACAGGGCCACACTCACTCACACTCACTCCTATGGGCAATTTAGAATCACCAATCAATCTAACATACATGTTTTTGGACTGTGGGAGGAAACCGGAGAACCCGGAGTAAAACCCACGCAAGCACAGGGAGAACATACAAACTCCACACAGAAAGACCCCTGCAGGGGAATCAAACCCGGGACCTTCTTGCTGTGAGACAGTACAGAAACAGTGCTAACCGCTACTTGGATAAATTTTACAATTAATATAATGTTGTTTTTTTGGGGTAAAAGTGTTTCCTCTAAAGGTTTACATGTCTCTGAAAGGGTGAATGGCAGGAGGAGGGGAACCCTGGACAGGTAACTCAGAGAAAGACCCCTGCAGGGCAAGTGGTGGCTCAAATGGTTAAGACTGTTAAGGATGAGTTGTTGAGCTGAAGATCTGGGTTCAAGCCCCACCACCGCCAGCCAGCCACAGGAAAACCCGTAAACAGGACCCGTAACCCTTCCTGCTCCAGGGGCACTTTATCATAGCTGACCCTGTGCTCTGACACCCAACTTACTAAGATGGGATACACGAAGAAACAAATTTCCCTCTGCTGTAAAAAGTATATGAGAAAATAAAGGCATTTACAATTATGGGAATTGAACCCAGGACCTTCTTGCTGTGAGGCAACAGTACCAAACACTATTATAAATTTTATAACTGATATATTGTTGTTGTTTTTTGGGGGGTAAGAGTGTTTTCCCCCAAATGGTTTAGATGTGTGTAAAAGAGTGAAACGAGTCTCTGACCATCTCTTTCCGGAGCAGAGCCAGAGCCGCGTCCAGGTTGGCCGGTTTGGTGTTGATGGTTCGGTCCACCGGAGCCGCTCCTCTCCTCAGGTCGTCCTGGATCATGGCCTTCTTGGCGTGCATCCTCTCGATCTCCCTCCACGATCCGCCGCTCGAGTTCAGCAGGCCGCTCAGACTCTTCGGTAGCGGCGGCAGACCCTCAATACACGCTGGAGCTCCGCTCGCCGCCCCGTTCGCCGACTTTCCGTTCATCTTTAAACCGAATTTTAATCCGAATCACTAAAGTGTCGGTTACACTAACGGCTCACACGAACATCACCGCGACACAATTACGACAAATGAAAGCGGTTGACGGGACAAACCGATTCCGCTGGTTTGACGTTACTGCGCTACAACTAGTACAACTCTGTCTATTTGTTTATCACAAATATCAACATAAACACTTAAAGAAAATGACCGTCGGTTGTTTGTAAAAAGTTACTAAGAACGTAAAGTTGATAATTTTTACACTTTAATCAGTCCAACACGCGCTTGTCCGTCTTTTTTTCCCTTCTTCTTCTTGTTCCACAGAGCAGCTAAATCTCTGCATTCCGGACATGCCACTTCCGGTTTCCTGAACTGGGCGTGTTCTTGTATGACGCGCATAAAATCTTATAAATATTCATGAGCGCTTAAGTCAGATCCAACTAAAATTAAGTGTAATTAAAAAAAACAAGAGTAACAAAATAGTCAAAAACAAGTTTAAAAAAAATACTATTATTATTATATGTTTGTAATCCCATGCTGATGAAACTTTCCTTTGTGCCGTAAAAATATTTATTTTGATATTTAAAATATTACAAATAGTAAAACACAATGGCTCTGAAAATAAAAAAAATAACAAAAATTATAATGGCTATAATAACAAGAGTTTAAGTACTAACATCGATTAGTACTCATTAATTACTTTTAAAAATACAAAAAAAAAAAAAAATTAGTAAAATAGTTCATTCATATATAAAACGATATTATAATGATAAACATTGTTAAATGTCAAGTATTATTCTTGCAATATTGTACTTGATCTCTCTCTCTCTCTCTCTCACACACACACACACACACACACACACACACTCCCATCCCCCACAGTGTATAGTGTCAGCACTGCTAAAAAGGACCGAAGTCAGCTGTTACGGCCTTGACCCTTTCCGCTCTGGTATCCCGCAGGGTTCGATGTCGGGGCAGTGGAATTGAGCAGATGGTCGGCAGTGAGGCGACACCCAGACTGGGACAAAGCGCCGTCTCCAGAGCCATGTGGCCAACACAATGACACAAAAAAACACACACACACGGCTCCCGGATCTATTCATTGTTAAAGCCCAGAGGAGCACTGACTTGTGGAGCGACACATGCTGATTTTGAGGGTGAAGCCGCACGCTCACTTCCAGACGTGTGTGTGTGTATGAACACAGAGACAATGCGGTGGAAAGGATGACTAAAAGTTGAACTAAACACTCGTCAGGAGGCATTAAACGATCAGTTCTGCCATCCAAAAAAACACATAGAAATGTGATAAACAATCGACGCAGGTGTTTAAGTTAAAAAGTAATATTTATTCAAACGTTATACAAAAATGTAAAACTATAGAAAGAAGTATAAATACCAGCTTTTCAGAGCAGCTATTAAAACTGTGTAGCAGCATCGCGTCCAGAATTTAAGTGCCGAACGCAGACAATAAAGTTTGTAAAAACTGAACAATTATAATAAATCTGGAAACAGCAATGCTGTCAGAACATCTCAATCCAAAAGCAATCAAAATTAAAATAACACTAAGGGATTCGGGGGTCACCTGGGAGTCATTTTCCGCTCCGATCCACTTCTATTAAGACGACATGATGCCGCTTTTAGATGGAGTTGCGCTGTAAAAAAACACCCTGAGGGTCAGGAAATATCTGAGCTCCGGTCGGACTACAGCAATCCGATAACGCTGATACGTTGTTAATGTGTTCAAGGACAAAGAAAGTGATTTGGTGCTGTCAATCACAGCGATGCTGACCAATCCGGACACTCGCTCTGTAATGATCAGGGTGCTGTCGGGGCAAAAAAAAAAAAAGGTTTCCACATTATCAGCATTTGAACTGAACCCAAGCTTTAAGTTGAACTCAACCCCGCAGTGAGGAAACGAATCGACTCTGAATCGACTCTCTATTGTAGTGAATGATTCATTAAATACGTTTGCCTACTTAATATGAAGTAACTTTGGTGTTTTTTTTGCCCTGGAGTCCCTCAAAAAACTTAAAAACTATCTTTGGATTTTTTCGATTCAATGGATTCTATTCAAGTTTTAGAACCTTGCTGCCCTGGATGTCCTCAAAAACTTAAAAAATATTCATTTTCCGTCCTTCGTTTTCAATGCACTTATTTCAAGTTTTTTTCAACCTTCAATGTCTATTCAAGTTGGAACTGACCTTGCTGTCCTGACTTTCAGTCCTTCGTTTGATCCATCATGCCTTATTGTCACATTAGACATGTGTCGAGATGGTGGTTAATCTGAGACTCCAGCACTTTGCTTTGGCAAACGGGGCAGTTTACAGTGAGGGCAGAAGAGCTAGTTGTGCCCAACAGCCCTGCAGAGGGCACCTCAGTACCGGTTTCTTTCTCTCTATGCTCCCTAGAGACCGAGGAGGAGGAAGAGGAGGAAGATGTAGGCGAGTGGCTGATTCGCTGGAAGAAATCAAAGATGTGTGCGGAATTCCGATCTTCCCGCCATCTTTTCCTCCCTCCAGCAGCACCGCCTTGTCTGGTAGAACTTTCGGAGGTGGACAACGGCACAAGCGACCCGGATTTCCCCGGACTTCCTAATAGTCTTGAGCTGGAGCTGAGAGTTGAGTTTCTAGAACTTTCAAAGTGTTTTAAACTAGAATTTGGAACGCCGGATTCCGATTTGATCAACTGATTTGTAGAACTCGGAATTCCGGGTCCTGTAAGGATTCCAAAGGCTGAACTGGTCTCTGATCTTTTGCTGCTTTCTTTTGATTGGACTGAATTAGATCTCTGAACGCCGGTGGAACTGGAAGCCGGCATTCCGGATCCAGAACTCTTTGGACTTCCGAAGTATTTAAAAGTAGCACCTGGAACGCTTTTTTCTTCTTTGATTTGAGCTGTAGAACCTGAGCTTCCGGCTGCAGAACTTTTGCTGCTGAAACCTGAACTGTTTTCTGTGTTGATCTGTCCTGAAATTCCAGATGCACTTTTCGCGCTACTAAAGTATTTGGAGAACGGAGACCCTGCAGCAGATGTGTGTGAGGAGCTCTTACTATTCGGGCTCGTTTTAGCGGAGTTTAGTTCAGTCGGATTGGTTTTCTTTGGCGATTTCAGGTTTCTGTTTTGGAAGAGATTCTGTACTGTGGTCTGTTTGGGTCTCATCAGACTGCTGTTGGTTTTGGTGACTCTCACCGGAGAGCCGTTAATATTGACGAAGGCTTTGTGGTTGCTGACGGACCGTTTAGGAAGAGTGGTGGCGCCGCTGTGGGGTCTGATATCAGCTGGTGAAGATGGAGTGGGTTCCTGTGGAGGTTTCGGGGAGTGGGTGGGACTCGGCATGGGCGGTTTCTGTATGGACGCTGAGGGCTGCGTGCTGCCACCTAGAACGAAACCTCTGCCGCTGAACGGAATGATGTTCCTGATGTCCTGAGAACCTGAAAACAGGGCGAGGGGAAACAATTTTAAAACATCTGCTTGTGGGTGTGGCCAGTCACTTGTTTTGTAGCTTGTGGGTGTGGCCAGTCACTTGTTTTGTAGCTTGTGGGTGTGGCCAGTCACTTGTTTTGTAGCTTGTGGGTGTGGCCGGTCGCTTGTGGGTGTGGCCAATCACTTGTTTTGTGAATGCTGGGTGTGACCTGTCAATTGTGGGTGTGGCCAGTCACCTATGGATGCGGCTATTCACTTGTGGGTGTGGCCTGTCACTTATTTTGAAGTTTGTGGGTGTAGCTTATTTTCTTAAGGGGGGGCCTATTAATTATTTTGAGACTTGTAGGTGTGGCCTGTTACATATTTTGTAGCTTGTGGGTGTGGCCTGTTACTTGTGGGTGTGTCCTGGGATTTTTTTTACTTGTGGGTGTGGCCTCTTATAACATCTTACATTATCATGAATAAAACAGTGATGAATGATGTAAGCGTTCTTACCCGATGGGCTCCCAGCTGGTTTCCCGCCTGGTTTGTCCGCAGGCTTCTTGGAGACGTGCTTGTCCTTCTTCTCCTCGCTCTTTCCCTTCTTCCCGTAATTCTCCGGCTCTTTGATCTTGGTGTACGTTCCTCCGCAGGTTCTCCGGTGCTCCTCCCACCACGGGTCTCTGGCCGATGGCGCTCTGTTCATCGCTCTCTTCACGTAGCCGAAGAACGGCTTGCGGTTCTGACACGGGCCATTACAGCGCCACCAGTGCTGCCGGTACACGTCCACCTCGTCATGGAAGGAGTGATAAATCTAAACGGGGAAAATTTATTACTTTAAATTGTGTCGAAACGACTAATCACATAGATAGAAAGTAATATTTACTGAGATTTTGGTTCCGCTGGCTTGGTTTATCCGGTCCATGTGCTTGCAGAACTCCGGCCCGTGTCCGTCTCGGTCTCGATTGTTCTGCGTGACGAACAGCAGGGCGTGGATCATCTCGTGCAGAAGCGTCTGAAGACACAAAGCGTTTAACATCACGAGCAGCGAAGAGAACGGAAAATAGTCCCGCGTCTCATCCGGTATTCAGGTACTCACCTCCACCAGGTCCTTCCGAGGTCTGAGCTTTAGAAGAGGTTCGCTGAGCCGGATCGAACACAGACCTCCTCTACCTTCGTAGGAGCACACGCCAGCACATCTGGATCAAATGTAAGGAATGGTATTAACATAGGTTCATAGTCAGCAGATGTTTAAACAGAGAACCCAGCTTTAGACTTACAGTGTCATCCTAGGGCTCCATTTGACCTCCACTCCGCAGAGTTTCCCCCAGAAGAACATGTCGTTGAACTGCAGGAACATAGCTCGAACATCTGGATTCGGGTCCAGCATCTCCCAGGACTCGTCCACTATAGACAGCGGCCTTTCCGGTTGGACAGGCCGGGAATACGAGTCAACACCCCAGTCAGACGTGTCCACTTTCCGCTTTTTGTTCAGAGGATAGCGGTCACTGTTGTCGTCGTTCCATACAGAACCCGAGACCTCGTTATCGAACTGTTCCTGCAGCTGCAGAGCCAACATGAAATCCGCATCCGCCATTTTACCTGTTTACTAAGCAGCTAGATTAGCCTGTTAGCCTGCCTTTGTTTGTGCTTATTTTATTCTTTTTTTAAATCACTCTAACATCATATTTTCCTGTAATAAAATTATCCTAGCTTACATTTATCCATTTCCACTCCCAAAACTGCCATTATGTGTTTAAAAACTCCTAAAACGTTCTAAATGATTAAAAAAACGTTCTAAATGATTAAAAAACTAAAACTAACCACCAAAAATTAAACTAACACAAACCGCTACACTGACATTAAACGTTCATGCTTTCCTGCTTGTGTTCCAATTATTCGACAATATTTTTAAACTAGACGACTCGAGGGCTCACTGTAGGTGAGATTACGTCACAGATAGTGTACACTTAATACAAGTAGTGTGCTATTTGGAACACAGCCCGAAGTAGGGTTAGGATGTTGGCCAACTATGCAGTTACACGGAGTTTTACTAAAATACGATTAAAGCACAAAATAAATGTAACAGTGTATTTTTTTCAACACTTTATTTCAGTATATTGTTTAGTTATTGTTATAATATTTTTCTATGATACAATACGACAGTAAAACGGTGTTTTTTTGTACATTATTTGCTTTACAAACACGGTAACTTTTTGGAAATATGATTATTATATCACTTGAACATTAAAAATACATTTAATAAATTAATTTTCACGTCTAAAATAAAGACTTGAATGTTTGTTTCGAGTTTTTGTTATTTTCAATATTAAATTTTTTGTGCAGTATTCCTGGTTGGCCACCTTTTTTTTTTTTTTTTTTTTTTTTTTTTTTTTTTTTTGACGGTCCCGTGGCGTGACGTAAACAGGAGTTGTCTTACCCGCTTCCGGGTTAGAAAGAATCGATGCAGAATGCAAATAGAAGCGTAAATTCGACGGATAACGACAGTCCCCGACTTTCGGTTTTAATAAAAACGTAAAGCAGCATTAAGTGGATTAAAAATGGCGGACACCGGAAACCGTCTGCGTAAACAGTTAGAATCGGCTAATTTCGACCCTCAGAATTACGTGAAGCAGCTGTCGCAGCAGTCTGATGGTGACCGAGATCTGCAAGAACATCGGCAGAAGATCCAAACACTCGCTGACGAAACCGCACAGAACCTCAAAAAGAATGTGTACAAGAATTACAGGCAGTTCATCGAGACGGCGAAGGAGATCTCCTACCTGGAGAGCGAGATGTATCAGCTGAGTCACATCCTGACGGAGCAGAAGAGCATTATGGAGAGCATCACCCAGGCTCTGCTGTCCACAGACAAGGACGAAGCCGCTAAAGAAATGCTCACGGCGTTCCCTAAAGAGACCGAGGAGGTCAAGCAGAGAACCCTGACCACGCTCCTGGAGAAAGTGGAAGGCTGCAAGAACATCATGGAGACGCCGGGCCGCTACCTGGTCTACAACGGGGATCTGTTGGAATACGACGCAGACAACATGTCCCAGATCCAGAAGGTGCACGCCTTCCTGATGAACGACTGCCTGCTGATCGCGACGTGGCTCGCCAACAGACGCGGGACCATCAAATACAAATACAACGCTCTGTACAACCTGGAGAGCTTCGCCGTGGTTAACGTGAAGGACAACCCCCCCATGAAGGACATGTTTAAGATCCTGATGTTTCCAGACAGCCGCATATTCCAAGCAGAAAACAGCAAGATTAAGAAAGAGTGGCTGGAGATCCTGGACGAGACCAAAAAAATGAAAGTCAAAGATCAGAACAAAAAAGAAGAAGAAGTTCCAAAGTCACCGGTCAGACCGGAGGTGTCCACCAATCCGTTTGAGGAAGAGGAACCTTTGGACACCGAGGAGATCGTAGACTTGAGTCCGGAGTGGATCCAGGAGCTTCCGGAGGACCTGGACGTTTGCATCGCACAGAGGGATTTCGAGGGCGCCGTGGATCTTTTGCAGAAGCTGAACGAGTACCTGAAGGATCAGCCGGTGACCCCGAGGGTCAAAGATCTGCGTGGGAAAGTGGAGGAGCGAGTGCGGCAGCTGACGGAGGTCTTGGTGTTTGAGTTGTCACCCGATCGGTCGTTGCGCGGCGGACCGAAAGCCACACGCCGTGCCGTCTCGCAGCTCATCCGGCTGGGCCAGTCCACCAAAGCCTGCGATCTTTTCCTGAAGAACCGCGCCGCCGCCGTGCACACGGCCATCCGCCAGCTGCGCATCGAAGGCGCGACGTTGCTGTACATCCAAAAGCTTTGCAATGTCTTCTTCACCGGTCTGCTGGAGACGGCTCGGGAGTTCGAGAACGACTTCGCCGGTGACACCGGTTGCTACTCCGCCTTCGTGGTGTGGTCTCGCTCTGCCATGCGCATGTTCGCCAACACGTTCAGCAAGCAGGTGTTCGACAGCAAGGAGAGCTTGTCCACGGCCGCCGAGTGCGTCAAGCTGGCCGGAGAACATTGCAGGCAGCTGAGCGACATCGGCCTGGACCTGACCTTCATCCTGCACTCGCTGCTGGTCAAGGACATCAAAGCGGCTTTACAGAGCCAGAAAGACGTCATCATCGAGGCCACCAAGCACCGCAACTCGGAGGAGATGTGGAGAAGGATGAACCTGATGACCCCCGAAGCTCTGGCCAAACTCAAGGAAGAAATGCGGAGCTGCGGCATCACCACCTTCAACCAGTACACCGGCGACGACTGCTGGGTGAACCTCAGCTACACCGTGGTGGCCTTTAGCAAGCAGCTCATGGCGTTCGTGGAAGAAGGCTTGAAACTTTACTTCCCGGAGCTGCACATGGTGTTTCTCGAGAGCCTCAGGGAAATCATTCTGGTGGCCGTGCAGCACGTGGACTACAGCCTGCGCTGCGAGCAGGACTCCGAGAAGAAATCCTTTATCCTGCAGAACGCAGCGTTTTTACACGAGACCGTGCTCCCTGTGGTGGAGCGCCGGTTCGAGGAAGGCGTCGGCAAACCGGCCAAACAGCTGCGGGACCTGAGGAAGAGCTCGCGCTCGGCCAGGGTCAATCCCGACAGCACCGCCTCTCTGGTGTGAGGACTCTGATCGACTACTAAAGCACACACACACACACACACTAACAGTGCCCGGATTGACACACTAAGGCTCATCAACTCCTTTTATGATCTCTGTACACTCCTAACCTGCAGAGTTGATCTTCTGACTGTATCATAATTCTGTCTAACACATAATCCAAGAATTAAAGATGATGTTAATCCACAAAAACGTCTTATTATTCAAATGCCTTGATTTGTACATCAATAAATTCCTGTTAAACTTCTGTTTGTTACGCAACATTTTTCAGTTTGATTTTTAGTGGTTAGTTTTTTGGATGTTCTCTTTATCCTGAATCCTTAAAGAACCTGAAGAACGAACCATAGTTAATCAACCGAATCACTGACGGGGGTTAGGAATGAAGCTACCAGGCAGAAGATAAAGAGGAAGACCAGAGAGGAGGGTTAGGGATGCGATAAACGCCGACATGAGGTCAGTGTGTGTGAGTGAAGAGGATGTAGAGAAATAGGGTTAGGGTGGAGGCAGATGATTCGCTGTGGCGACCCTAAAAGCCGGAACAGCCGCGAAGAGGAAGAAGAAGCCAGAGGAATCATGACGGGTTGTCCTGGTGGTTCTGATGATATTACACTACACAGCAACAGCGGCAGGATTTTTTTCTGAAAAACTTCAGACGCCTAAAAAAATTAAAAATAAAGACAATTGCTATTAAAAGTAATTTTTTTTGATATGGGGTGCTGGGGGGGCTGGGTAAAGGTGCTGGAACCCACATGACCCGGGTTCGGTTCCGGCTCAGGTTCCCTCTCCTTCTCTCTCTCGCTTTATCTCTTAATCTGTCCTATCAATAAATGAACGCACCAAAAATATCTTTAAAAAATTATTATTTTGGAGGACTGAAATTAAAATTTATTAAGAATAAAATTTAATGTTTAATTAAAGTAAAATAAATAAATAAATGAATGAATGTTTGTTCCTCTTTTTTTAACTTAATTTGCGGCTGTAAACACAGCCCACATGTTCGTCCTTCCTGTGATTTTCCAGTTGGTAATTCTGGCTTTAATCCCGCCGCTCTGTTCAGATGAGGGATTAAATCCCACAGTCCAGACTGGAGCTTTGGATCCAATAAACCTCCAGGTTTAATTAGTTTTTGCTCCGGAGGACAAAATGCAACACTTTCACTCGTCCGCTGAAGCTTATTTATTTCTCTGGCTGTGATTTTAAAGAAAAAATGTAAATGTAAATATTTAATAAAGATAAAAAAAAAGAAATAAACGTTAAAATCATTTCGTTCCACCTGCTGCTCCTTAAATATAGAATCATCTTCATTCCTTTTTTCCCTCTCCCCCATTCTCCACTCTCACACTTTCCCCTCTCTCTCTCTCTATCTCTCTCTCTCTCTCTCTCTCTCTTTCTTCACTCTATTCTATTATCGTTTTTAGTCTTTTTTATTTTTCTATTATCTTATTTTTCTTTTTCTCTTTTTCCACCTCTCCCCACTTCCCTCCACTCTCTCTCTCTCTCTCTCTCTCTCTATCTCTTTCTCTCTCTTTTTTCTTACTCACTCTCTCTCTTTTTCCTTATTTTTTTTCTTTTTACCTCTTCCCACCTCTCTCTTTCTCTCTCTCTCTTTATTCTCTTTTTTTTTTTTCCAACTCCCGCCCTCTCTCTCTCTCTCTATCTCTTTTTCTCACTCTCTGTCTTTTTCCTGATTTTTTTTCTTTTCACCTCTTCTCACTTTTATCTCTCTCTCTATCTTTCTCTCTCTCTCTCTCTCTCTCTCTCTCTCTCTCTTTCTTTCTCTCTCTCTCTTTCTCTCTCATTCTCTTTATTCTCTTTTTTTTCTTTTTTTTTTTCCACCTCCCGCCCTCTCTCTCTCTCTCTCGCTCTCTCTCTCTCTCTCTCTCTCTCTCTCTCCTTAATTACATGGCCTATAATTCACCCCCCAGTGCCCCAGAAGCTAAAATAATAAATTATTTTAATGAGCAGTTGAGATTTTTGCACCTTTTTATTAATAGACTCCATATTAGAGGATTAAGCAGCTCTTCATGAATACTAATCATCACATCCCATCACATCACATCACATCACATCCCATCCCATCCCATCCCATCCCATCCCATCCCATCCCATCCCATCCCATTATCCCATCCCCCATTCCATCACATCACTGCTCTGTCTGACTCGCCTGGCATTAATTTTAATTGTTAATAAGTCTTCTTTAACCCTGTCCCTTATTCAGATGTGGAGAGAGAGAGAGAGAGAGAGAGAGAGAGAGAGAGAGAGAGAGAGAGAGAGAGAGAGAAAGAGAATAGATGTGTTTTCCTGTCTTTCAGTCTGACTGTGAATTAATTATAGGGATTAAAGCGGTTTGTTGGGTCTTTTTAACGTTTTGGTTTTACTTCAACACCCAACAGCGTTACATGGACTTTGCGCATGCGCAGAGAAAGGGAGTGGGAGGGAGGGTAAGAGAGAGAGAGAGAGAGAGAGAGAGAGAGAGAGATTAGGGAGCTGTCCTGATCTGGTGGTGCTGTTTGCTTATCGGTTTTCTTCCTGCTGAGTGTGTGTACGTGTTTTTAAGTGTGTGTGTGTGTGAGAGAGAGAGAGAAAGAGAGAGAGAGAGGAACAGACTGTGTGTGGGTACATTCTGGGGTATGTGTATTAGTGTATGAGTGTTTGAGTGTGTGAGTGTGTGAGTGTGTGTTTTTATGGACGCCATGGATGATGAGTTGAAATGTCCAGTATGTGGGTCCTTCTTCAAGGAGCCGATTATTCTGCCGTGTTCACACAACGTGTGTTTGGCGTGCGCGAGGAACATCACGGTTCAAACACCGGATGGTGAGCTGCCTCCCCCGCCGAGCCGCGTGTCGGCCGGTTCGGACTACGACTACACGGACGCGGATAAGCTGAGCGAGACGGACAGCGGTTACGGCTCGTACACGCCGTGCGCCAAGTCGCCAAACGGCGTGCGTGTTTTTCCTCCGGCACTGGCGCCCTCTACGCACCGCCACCGCTCCGTGACGTGTCCACTCTGCCACCGCAGCGCCTCACTGGACGACCGGGGCCTCCGTGGCTTCCCGCGCAACCGCCTGCTCGAGTCTGTGCTGGCACGGTGCCGTGCGACGCCTGCCAAGTGCCAGCTTTGCGACCGCAACCCGGCCGACGCCACGGTCATGTGCGAGCAGTGTGACGTGCTGTACTGCGCGCCGTGTCAGCAGCGGTGTCACCCCGCACGCGGGCCGCTGGCCAAACACCGGCTTGTCTCCCCTGCCTCCGCGCGCACCGCCGGAGCTGCAGCAGCTGGAGCGCAATCATCATCCACCACCTCCTCCGCGTGCACCGAGCACGACACGCAGGGCTGCAACGCGTACTGCGTCACCTGCAGGGTCCCTGTGTGTTACCTGTGTATGGAGGACAGCAAGCACGGAAAACATGACGTTAAACCCATAGCGGCCATGTGGAAGCAGCACAAGGTGAGATTTTCTAATTATACATCAAAATGTTCTCAATTTCTAAGGGCCTTGTTCAGGGGCCCAGTTTGGTGGTGCTGGGAACTGAACCCACAATCTACCATTTCTCTTTGGTACCACGTGTTAAACTTTGCTTCCCTTTTAACTTAGTTCCAATTATAGAATTTACCCTACATATTACACTATAATTAACATACTTTAAATTCTTCCCAGTGTGTGTGTGTATGTGTGTTTCTCCATGCTGCGGAGAACATTCACTGGGGTTCCAAAATACCCCTAGGGTTCCATATTTCATTTCCAAAGAATTTATTTTATTTTATCTCCAAAAACAGGTTATATTTAACAACAAGGAAGTGTTTTGTCCAAACTTGCATTCTTTTATAATATATATATATAAACTCATTAAAGGTTCTATTCAGTACCTCAGATGGCATCAAATGTGTGTTATTAATATCTGCTTTATGTAGATTAGTGTAAATTATTGGATGGCAGAGATGTGAGATGGCGTAGTTGTAGCTATAAAGAATCCACTATAGCGTTCTAGGACATTTAAAATCCTCCTTTTATGAAGAACCCGTTCTAGAACCCTTTATGGTTTCACAAAGAACCTTTTTTACCCCAAGGATGTTCAAATTGAAGAATAAATCAACTACTTCATACTACACAACAGGTGAATAATTAGTTCCTCTACTCCAGCTCTGCCATCCCATAATAGACACCAGTCTCCATGGAGTTTATTTTTGGGTGATGGTAGTGGGTGGAACTGGACATAAGCAGCGTTTATTAGAACGTTATAACCCTTTGGTGATCCAGACTCCTGTATGTCCCATCTAAGGATCCTCCTACTAGTAAAATTCCCAGTTTTCCGTTTTTTGGGAAAAATTTCCAAACCCCAACAGCAGATGGGTTCCAACAATTAATCCTGCCTCATCTAAAATACTGAAATGAAAGTAGATGTGGAGAAATCTGGAGCTGGGCCTTATTTAGGTGTAGGTGTATGTACATATGTGTGTGTGTGTGTGTGTGTGTGTGTATGTGTGTGTTTGTGCGTGTGTGTAGCTTTGCTTTCAAATCGCTCACTCACCACATTAAACATGTACACGTTTACGCTCTCTTCCTGTCCTGTTCTCTCTGTTAGTTTCTAGCCTCTAAAATACACACACACACACACACACATACACACACACACACACACACATACGCAATACCTCCTACAAGTGTTTTCCGTGTTCCTGTTACTCGGTTGACGCAAGCTCCACATTTGTAATCGGTGTCTGTGGGAGTAGGTCACTGGTTTTGTGGAGGAAGAAGAGTGTGTGTGTGTGTGTGTGTGTGTGCCTGTGATTCAGCCTACATCCGGCTCTCCCGCTGGGTGTCTGATCTTCACACGCTAGTGAATCCGAGTGCGCCGAATAAACCCAGCAAACTGAGACGAGAGCACACGACGTGCGGCGAGCTGCCGAACCGAGCGATCTTGTTAATCTCAGTTGTCGGCAGCGTAAAATCATTGACCTCAACGCTAAGCAGAATGGAGACTGAATATAATATACAGCATATACAAATGACAAGTTAGCATTTAGCAAAAAACATGCTAAAAAAATTCTTACGTAAATAAAATGTTTCATAAATGTAGCTAGCTGGACATTAAGTAGGCTAGCTAGCATTACCGTAATTAACTTTTTATGTCAATGAGGGATTATGTCCATCTGAGAGAAAGAAACGGAGGAGGTTTTAGCTACATTAACCTACATTCCGCGTCCTCACGCTATAGTAGCTTTGTTACTGGCATAAGAGGACCTCGGGGGGGGGGTTTGAACTTATCTGAACCTTTGTGCTGGGGAAGGTTTCAACCAGAAACCAGAAAACAAACAGAATCGGATCAGTGTCTGGATTAAAAAACCTGAACACACACTCTGTGGCGAGAAGATCTGATCCTACTTATATACACATTTGCGTCTATTACTATAGGTTCTGATCAAGGGCCTGGCAAGACTGTAAAAGGTCACAAAACCCATTATTATCTTGCAGGTAAAGGTGAGACGGCTGATGGAATTTCGTGTGGTCAGGAATAATACACCAAGCTAGCACCTCTGGACCCTTAAGCAAGGCCCCTAACTCCCAACTGCTAAGTTGGATAAATATATGTAAACATATTTACAAAATTATCCAGAGCGACTTACATTTATATCTTCTATACAACTGAGAAATTGGGGGTTAAGGCCTTGCTTAGGGGCCCAGCAGTGGTGGCTTGGTGGTGCTGGTTATAGAACCCCAGTCTTTCTGGTATCAGTCCAACACCTTAACCACTAAGCCACCACTTCCTCACATCATTTGATTTCCCCCACCAGACTGGACAGTTGCCAACTTGTTGAATTCTATTTTTTTATTTTTCTGCTTACTGTTGTTGTACTGAGTGTTTATTTGGGCCTGCATCTAGTCAAATGCATTAACTTATTTCAACCGACATTTTCCCGTAATTTCATCGATCCAGCGACCCCCAGTCATCAGTCACTGTTCCGCGTCAGTGTGTCTGCGCCGAGTCCAGGATCAAAGGTCAGGGTGTACAGTGTAACTCTAATGAGGTGATCGTCGTCGATCAGGCACTGATAGAGAGCATTAGCATAAAAAATATAGATCTGCTGAGAGCTGGTAAGCAGTAAGATCAGTAAAACCTTTTTGGGTCGGGGCAACTTCATTAACCCGCAAATTAAAGATGTCATCATTTGGCCTTTACATGAAAAGAATCTTAACATTGTAGGATAAGGTGTTTGTTTTCTAACACTATAGGTACTGGATCCTCAGATCCAATTGGTCGGAGGGTGTTAAATCAAACAGCAGCTATGAGAACAGCTTTGTCTGCAAGCTTTTTAACAAATCACAACAGTTTTAACAGTAATGGCTAATTTCTCAGGACTTGCATGCTGGGCACTCAAAATTAGAAATCATTTTTCACTGACCAACTGGTGAAGAGTCTCGGTCTAAATCACAGGATGTCCAAAAGAGAGGAGAATATTAGTGAAGCCTCTCACCATTCGCCCACATACTGTATTCATTACTGGAAGAACTGATCTCATGAATATTCGATGACACTAGTCCTTTAAGGGCAAAGAAGTGATGGACAGTGTTTGTCATAATTAATCCACAGAGTTTTAGAGCATTAATGTTCTGGGAGGTGGGGACAGCGGACAGCAAGTGAGAAGGTTGGCAGAGGGAAGGTGCAGATATTAAAACCAGCAGTTGCTTTTGCTTGATAGTAGTGTTTGATTGGTCTCCCTGGTCTTCTCTTAGAGGCCTGGAATCTCTTTGACGCTTTGACTTTCGATGTCACTTTTCAATTTAGGTTTTGCCAAGGATGTACTTGTAAGCAACGGACACTAAATGCCTTCTTAACGATTTCACACAACTGGAATACGAAAAACAATAAAAAAAGAACCACCTAAAATAAAGCTCTTCCCCTGGACAAATACTCCTGCAATGGCATTTTTAATCACATTGTCCATCAAATCCCTAGGTCAAAAAGAGCTCAGACTTAAGCATTTTTTCTAAAAGCAATCTCTAGAAATGCGGCTTTGAGAAGAGGCAAAGTCATGCGTTCAACTGTTTATGCCTAAAGGAGTTCCTCAAGGCTCAATTTTGGGTCCAGATCCATTTGCATTTTACAGCTGTTTTGTTCTTCTGAGGGCTTGATAATCAAGAATGCTTAAATATCAGCATATATTTTTGTATCACACACACAGAATCTGCCTCTCATCAGCACACACACTTATCTTCGAAACCCATTCAGACATTATCTCCAAATGTCAAGTATGTCCCTGAAGTCTTCTCTCTCTCCATCTTTTTTTTTCCTGTTTCTTAGGTTCCTTCATCACTTTATTGTTTTTGTTGAAGCAAATAATTAGATCATAGTGCTAAGTGTTTGCAGCAGGTTGAAAAAACACACCTCATTATTACATTTTTTTTCAAAGCACTTAGACACAAACACACTCATCTACATTTACAACTCACCACACACACACACACACACACACACACACACACTATCCATTTTTAATTATTCATTATTTAACCATTATTATTTCCAAATAATTTTATTTTTAAATATTTTATGCTCTATAATAAATTTTTTATTCTAATTCTGCATTTTTCTGTCCTCCAAATGCAAGTGCCGTTTGCCAAGGCGATGTCATTTCTCAGAGTTAATAGCTAGCATTCCGAATTATTTCTAGCTACTAGGATGAAATGTTCTGGAGGAAGATTTGGCTTTTGTATGGATCTAACCTCCATGTGGGCTTCACTGTCTTTACTCTTATTGGGAGTCGATGCAACAAAGTTACTCCAAATACTTTATTGCATTAACTGAGTGTTCAGCCCCACAGCTTGTTGCCACCGGTTACCACCAGGAATATACGTGGACTTCTACAGCCCAGATTCAATCTCACTTTTCTTTACTCAGAGAAGTAATAGGTCAGTGGTTAAGGTGTTGACCTGATAATTAAGGGTTCAATTTAAGGTGCCACTGTTGGGGCCCCTGAGCAAGACCCTTGACCCTCCAGGTGTTGGATAAATGAGATAACTGTAAGTCACTCTGGATAGGGAGCGTCTGCCAAATGCCAGAAATGAAAATGTTTTGCCTTTCCAGTCCAATATCTCTCTCACGCTGTCTTTTACTTCGCCCATGCCTCACCACAGAGGGAACGGGCGGGTGGTTGGGGTCTGGATACGTGACGAGGAGAGAGAGAGAGAGAGAGAGTGAAAGGAAGTCAAAAATCCGCCTCTGCTAACTCAACAGACGAGAGAGAGAGAGAGAGAGAAAAGAAGACGGGAGAGAGGAAGAGAGAGAGGTGTAAATGACAATGTAATCACACGGTTTGGATTGAAGTGAAAAAATGTAAAGTGCCAGGATGGACTCCGGCAGAAACTAAAGGTCAGCATAACTAAAAAGGAGAACCAGCGAAAACAGACGGTTTTCCTGATATGTTGCAACGGACCCCGGTGTCCCACTGTCTTGCAAGGTCCCCCAGATGTATACTGCTGTCGGATCTACAGCTCACACACAAAAATGGCTTGATTAAACTAAATGTACTTTTAACAGTGTGACAAAATAACGGTGTCTTTTGTACGGTTACAGATAACAGGAATCATCACGAGCTGCTCAGTACGCTGTTTGTTGATATTTTTGAATGATGAGCCCTGCATCCTAATAATTATTACAAACAATCCAAATTTTCAGTTCTGTTTTAAATCTTTTTTTTAATGCAGTGCAATTTTGTGTTACTGTAAAAGATTGTCTTTCTAGTATTTGTTTATAATGTGACTAATATGACTGATTTTTTTGTTTAATTGTCATTGTTTATTGACATAATATATAGAAAAACAAAAAACAATCTCTTATTTTATGTACTCTTGGGAGCCTCCTGGTGGCCACGGAGGCCCTAAGCAGACGCTTAGTTTTCTTATGCCTTGAGTTGGCTCCGCGCCCCACCACTGACTGATATCCCCAAGAAAATGTGGCTAATTCTAATTGTGCATTGACAAACATGCTAATTGAAAAAAATAAGATTTTTTAAATAATTACTTATAAATAATTACCACCAATTAGTTTATTATAACCAATGAGCAGTCAGGGATTGAGTGCAGACAGTAGAGTGACCAGTTTGCCGCTGATCACTGTAGCATGTTAGTGTCTCTGACACACACACACAAACACACACATTGTGGCAGCATTGAGATGCGAAATGCGAGCAGGCGGATCTGATCCGTCACAGTCCTGTTAGCTGACCGGACAGCTTGTCGAGGCAGATGGCACCTTAATGGAGTAAGGAGAAGAGTGTCTGAATGTGTGTGTGTGTGTGTGGACTGGTTTAAGATCCTGCTGATCATTGGGTGGCCCAAAAGAAGAGACGCAGGTGGGAAAAAACAGGTGTGTGTTTTTGTCCAAGTCCAATGAGTCTAATTTTTAATCTAATCTCTGAAATCTGTGATTATTAATCACATCTTTCTGTGATTGGCTGAAACATTAAAGATTCATGATTCTGATGATGGTAATGTTGATGTTTCTGGAAGAAGATGGTAAAGGAGTCTCCAATGTCAGTGGTGGCTCAAATGGTTAAGGTGCTAAGTTGTCGATTGGAAAATTGGAAGATAAGGAAGTCCGAGCTCCACCACCGTCAGTCTGCCACTGTTGGGTCCCTGAGCAAGACCTTTAACCCTTTTTGCTCCAGGGGCGCTGTATTATAACTGACCCTGTGCTCTTACCCCAACCTTCTAAGATGGGATATGCAAAGCAACAAATTCCATGTGACATGAAATAAAGGCTTTACATTTGCTATGAGTTTTAACGAGGAAGGCGTGGTTTCTATTTCTGTCAGTCTAAGTGAAGGGGGCGTGGCTTCAACTACTATGAGGCATAACAAGATTTTAACCTGGAAAACGAAAATATAGGAAAAATTAGAAGCAAACGGATGCTAACAGTGTCACGGTCTCCTAGCGTTTTCCACTTCCACAATAAGTCGCAGAATTCGTTCCTTCGGGAATTTTTTACACTATTGGCATCCAATCAATCTGGCATCCGAGTCAGATTAGAGATTATCTAAGAAGGTGCCAGCAGATGGATGCGGCTCAGAAACTAAGGGTTTTCGGGAACTGAAGCTTTTGGCTGGAAAGGAAAAATTAGGCTTTCAGATTCCTCTGGATCTTCCAGCATTCCTGAATGTTCGCATTCCGTCTCTCAGTTTGACCAGGAACGCAATCTTGACTAATTTAATGGAAGCGTTGGTCAATGGGTAATGATGTGTGTGTGTGTGTGTGTGTGTGTCTGTTATCTGCAGTGCCAGTTGTCTCAGGCGTTGAATGGCGTGTCGGATAAAGCCAAGGATGCCAAGGAGTTTCTGATGCAGCTGAAGAACCTTCTCCAGCAGATCCAGGTACAGGTTTAACATTGTACTTCAACACTATTAGAAAGTAAATCTAAAAAAACACCCTGTGTTTATTATTTAGAACAAAGATAAAGGTGGTTAGGGGCCATGCTGAAGGGCCCGACAGTGGCTGCTTCCTCAATCAACAACCCAAAAACTTGTTATAAACACAATACAAATCAAATAAAGTCGAATTATTATTATTACATAGTCCAGTTTTCTAAGGGTGCCAATACATTTGCATCTTACCCACCAAACCCTCGATTATATTTCCTTGGATTACACAAAATCTCAGACTCATCAGACCTCCTCAGAAACGGTGCGGGAAAAAATGTTCTAGCGTTGGTGCGATGCCAATTGGAGGCGATAGGGGGCAGTAGAGCGGCTAAAAATACTAGCACTGTCGCAAGTTGCTAGTAATGCTACTATTTTTTATAACACATTTATAAATCAGTGTGTGTGTCTGTGTGTGTGTGTCCAGGAGAACGGCGTAGAGTTTGAGGCGTGTCTGGTGGCTCAGTGTGACGCCTTGATTGAGGCACTCACGCGGCAGAAAGCCAAGCTGCTCACCAAGGTCACGAAGGAGAAAGAGAGCAAGCTGAAGGTGGGCTAACTGGCTAACACACACACACACACACATACACACACACACACACACACACACACACACACACTGAAAAGTAAGAATGATCCTTAATCTCTCCTGACAAGACTCCATGACAGTCGAATCAGCAATGACAGCCATGACGCTTCATTCGACAACCATGACAATGGAACAATTAACAATTAGAGCTCGCAGACACCGTTCACTGTTTAGCGCGGGTTCTAATTGAGGATTTCTGGAGTTTGGCGACTGAAGTGTTAAAATTGAATTTAAAATTTTGGGGGGTGGGGGGTCTAACACACTGCCGATCCTTTATTTCATTTTATGAGCTAATAAATAATCTCCGAGGGATGATCGATATCTGAGTCTGTCTGTCTGTAAAGAGGGAGAAAAAAAGAGAAAGAGAGAGAGAGAGAGGGAGAGGAGAGAGACCGAGAGAAGAGGAGGGAGGAGAAGGAGGAGAGAGAGGGAGGGAAGGAGAGGAGGAGGGAGGAGAAAGGAGAGAGGAGAGAAGAGAGAGACGGGGGGGGGGGCGGGAGGGAGAGGGGGTGAGAGAGAGGAGAGAGAGGGAGAGAGAGAGGAGGAGAGGGGAGGAGGGCGGGAGGAGGGAGAGAGGAGAGAGGGAGAGAGGAGGAGAGAGCTGGAAGGGGAGCGGTGGAGGAGAGAAGGGAGAGAGAGGAGGAGGAGAGAGAGAGAGAGGGAGAGAGAGGAGAGGGGGAGAGAGAGAGAGAGATTGAGGGAAAGAGAGAAGGAGTAAGAGAAGCGGGGGAGGAGAGAGAGGAGAGAAAGAGGAGAGAGAGGAGAGAGAGAGAGAAGAAGAGGGGGAAGGGAAAAAGAGGGGGAAGAGAGAGAGAGAGAGAGAGAGAGAGAGGAGAGGGAGAGAGAGAGAGAGGAGAGGGGAAAAAGGGGAAGGAAAGGAGAGAAGAAAGAGGGGAGAAAGAGAGAGAGAGGACAGAGAGAGAAAGAGAGAGAGAGAGAGAGAGAGAGAGAGAGAGAGAGGAGGAGAGAGGGAGAGAGAGGGGGAGAGAGGGAGGAGAGGAGAGAGGGAGAGAAGAGAGAGAGAGAAGGAGAGGGAGAGGAGAGAGAGAGAGAGAAGGAGAGAGAGAGAGAGGAGAGAGAGAGGGAGAGAGAGAGAGAGAGAGGGAGAGAGAGAGAGAAGGAGGAGAGGAGAGAGAGAGAGAGAGAGGGATGAAGTGATTGGTGTGTGTGATTTATTAAAGTGGGGATGTGAGTGTAAGTGTGAATGATGAATCATCTTGAGCTCCATGGAAACCAGAAACCAGCTTATACTCAGACAAAACGCTATCAATACCTTACGTACATTCAATTCATTCATTTACATTTATGTGTGTGTGTGTGTGTGTGTGTGTGTGTATAGACGGTGAGGGACCAGATCACACACTGCACTATGAAGCTAAGACAGACCACCGGCATGATGGAGTTCTGCCTGGAGGTCCTTAAGGAGAACGACCCGAGCGGTTTCCTGCTGGTAACCATGAGCACACACACACACACAATAAAGGATAAGAAAGGAAAAAATAGAAACAGTAAAAGACAGGAAAAAAGAAATAGAAAGAAAGGAAAAAGGTTTAAAGAACAAACCAAAAAAAGGAAGGACAATGAGGACAAAAGTAAAGATGGAATAAAGAAAAAAGAAAAGGAAAAAAGGAGGAAAGAAGGCAAAATAAAGGCATAGTGTGAAAGCTAAAAAAGAACAAATGAATGGGGCTTAAGGAAGAACAAGAGAGACGCAGACAGAGACAGAAAGAGATAGAGAGATAAAGAAGAATTACATTCGGAAATTATGAAAGGTCGAGAGAAGAATAATGACAGGCAGATAAATGAGAAGGAGAAAATAAAACGGAGCGAGAGAAGGAGGGAGAGAGATGTCAAAAGGAAGACTGGCACCTCTGCATGCATCCCCCTGTGCATTTTCCTGTGCTTTCCCTCTGTGCATTTTTCTCTGCATTCTCCATGCATTTTTCTGTGCATTCCCTTCATGCATTCTCCTGTTGCCCCTGATTTTGCATTTCATTTATGCATTTCCCTGTGCATTCTTCTGTGCATTTCATTTATGCATTCCCCTGTGCATTTTTTTGTGCATTCCCTTCATGCATTCCCCTTTGCACTTTTGGTTGCATTCCCCCCTTTGCATTCCCCGGTTCATTTTACTGTGCATTTCCCTGTGCATTCCATTCATGCATTCCCCTGTGCCTTTTTCTTTGCATTTCCTTTATGCATACTTCCTTGTGCATTTTTCTGTGCATTCCTTTGCAAGAATAATTGGGCTTTAATAGCAGCAGTGATGTTGACGATAGAGAGAGGATGTGATATGATCTGGATGTGGGTTTGATCTAAAAAGATATCTAGGAGAAATGTCTGTCTGTCTGTCAACTAGACATCTGTCTGCCTGTCTGTCTATTTATCTATTTACATATGTGTCTGTCTATCTATCCAAGTATCAACGGCATTAGGACAATATTAAGACAATATAATTAAGACAATATAATTACCATTTCTCCTCATTTTCTCCCTCTTTCTCTTTCTCTCTCTCTGTCTTTCTCTCTGTCAAGATCTCCGATGCGTTAATTAAGCGTGTTCAGCTCTCTCAAGATCAGTGGGTCAAAGGGGCTCTGGAGCCGAAGGTTTGCCCCGAGTTTAACCTGAGCCTCACCACTGACCCTCTACTGCAGGTTATTCTACAACTAGACTTCATCCAGAGCAGGGGTATAACACACACACACACACACACACACACACACATTTGCAAATGTGCTTCATATTTTCATCTTTCATCAATTCTTAGGAATGCTCAATTCAAATGAACATCCCATAATCTGTCATTCTGCTGTTCGGTGCGGTGTTTCAGATCCTCACGCTCAGGAGTTCCTGTTACAGAGACGAAAACCTGCAGGCATTCAGAATGAGATGCACAGCACTGGAGGTATTTCAGAACCTCGAGTGTGCACCTGAAATACCCCCCCGTTCCCGTCTGTTGTTCTGTTATCTTTAACTTGCTTGCTAATCACTGATTAGCATGTAAGTTGCCTACAAGCTAGAACGGTTATTAGTTCATTTAAGCTAGCATCATTTCTTTGTTAGCAATCTAACTTTTGGACAGAAGAGCATTTTGAGTCCATGATTAAAACAGTCAGCACAAAAAAGGAAACTTCTGCTGCATGTTCCACGCTTTAGTCAAAACCTGCCCTCATGCCTGTAAACCTCATCCTCATCCTCACCTCATCACTCTTTCCCTCAGAACCAAACGTATCTCTCCTTAACACAATGTTAAATGATCATGTATTTTAGCAGAGAACCCTGGTGCCCCTCCTGCTCCTTTACTGGAACTGGAAAAGTGCTGCCTGCGAAACAACAGCGCCACCCTGGCCTGGAGGTTAAATATGCCTCAGTCGCTGCCTGTGGAGGGCTACATCCTGGAGTTGGATGATGGAAATGGTGGACAGTATCGGGTGTGTAGAAAATTGTGGGTGATTGTGGGTTAGAGGTAACCAGAGGTTGAGCAACCTATGTTCCTTGAGTTTCCCTGACCTGCTTGTCTTCCAACTATCCCACTGCTGATTACCTGGATCAGGTGTTTTTAGTCAGTCAGAAGCTAAGCTTTCCACCTAAATAAGGATGAAGTATGTGAAGATGTTTCTGCTGGACTGGACACTCAAGGAACTCAAGGAACTCAAGGAACACAGGTTTTACACCCTTGGTGATTACACTAACTTTCTTGATATTCATATGTTTAGCAACATTTTCCTAAGAAATCAAAAAGAATTCTTTAGTAAATTTTACTCCTATCAGCTTTTTGATAATTTAATAAAAAATCCTGATGGTCCTGATGGTCACAGAGACCTGTGAAATTTTATTTTTTTTTCCAACTCAGAAATACTCAAGACTAAAGCCTCTGTTATGAGTTCAGAACATTCGGTTCCATCGCTGCATTTATAATTAATAGCAAACAAACTGCATATTTATACATTCCTAATAAGTGTTTCTGGTCTCTCTGGTTCTTCTCTCGGTATCAGGAGGTATATGTAGGGAAGGAGACGGTGTGCACAGTGGATGGTCTTCACTTCAACAGCTCTTACAACGCTCGGGTCAAAGCATACAACTCCCTTGGGGTCGGGGCTTACAGCAAGACAGTAATCTTGAAAACATCTGATGGTCAGTTTTTTTGCCTTTGTGTTATGCTTTCTGGTTAAACAAGAAGAACCCCCAGCTGAGCATCAGTAATTACTATTTTAATCTCAGAAAATGAATATCTTTTACTTTGTGGTTGGCACTATTGCCTTACAGCAAGAAGGTCCCAGGTTCAATTCCCATGTGGAGTATGCATGTTCTCCCCGTGTTTGCATGGGTTTACTCCCAAGTACTTCGGGTATATTAGGTTAATTGGTGATTCTAAATCATCCATAGAAGTAAGTGTGTGTGTGGTCCTGTGATGGACTCGTGACCTGTCCAGGGTGTCCCCCTCCTGCCTTTTGCCCTTTCCGAGACGGCTGGGATAGACTCCAGCAGATCCCCCTGACCCCGAATTAGGGAAATGATTAGTCATGCAATATTTTTTTTTTATTTCTGCCAATTGCAGTTGCCTGGTTCACATTCGACCCTACCTCAGCGCACAGGGACATTGTTTTGTCTAATGAAAACCAAACGATGAGCTGTAACAGCTACGATGACCGCGTGGTGCTCGGAACGGCTGCTTTCTCGAAAGGAGTTCACTACTGGGAGCTCAGCATCGATCGCTATGACAACCACCCGGACCCTGCGTTTGGTGTGGCGCGCATTAACACAGCAAAGGACACTATGCTGGGGAAAGATGATAAAGCCTGGGCCATGTATGTGGACAACAACCGTTCATGGTTCATGCACAACAACTCGCACACCAACAGGTAGGTGGTTTAGAGGTTCAGCTTTAATACACCAGTCACCCAATGGTTTCTATAGAAAGTTGGTCTGTAGACATGTTTTCACAGATTTAGAAGTCTAACATGTTAGCGGACACGTCCATCTCTGGTGCTTCCATCAAGTGGTGTGTTTTGGACTAATGCAGACCTCTATAGCAAAAGGGCTTTCCTGTTTGTTACGAATAAAAACACTTTTGGAAAGTAAACAATTTTAAACAAGCCGAAAAAACCCCAAGACACTGTTGTTCCTCAAAGACTGGTGGCAATTCATTAAAAAATTAGGTTGAAAGGTTGCATAAAGAATCCCGGAGCACTTTTTGTTGCATCCTGCTGAAGGAAACACTTAAAGATTTCAAGCAAAACAACATTAGAATAAAAACAGAACATGTTTTTGCAGCTACAACCCATAACCATCTGAGGAACCTGTGAGGAACCCACTGGGGATGATGCATGACCAATTTTTTCTTACAGTCTTCTTTTTTATTGTTCTGTATTTTAAGAACCCACGCAAACATTTCAGATCTGTAGACTTGCAACAGAAATGAAAAATACTTCAGCAGGTATTAGTTAAACAGTCAAAGAAAATCTAATATTGTCGTTACACTGTTGTTGCTCCTTCCGTCTGAAGCCTAAACAAACCTTTTGTCTGTTTTTCTTTCCTCTTTTCTCCAGGGCTGAGGGTGGAATAACCAAAGGCTCGACTGTTGGTGTTCTCCTGGACCTGATGAAACACACGCTCACGTTTTTCATCAACAAAGAACAGCATGGCCCTGTGGCCTTTGAGAACATGGAGGGTGTGTTCATTTTCATCAACAAAGAACAGCATGGCCCTGTGGCCTTTGAGAACATGGAGGGTGTGTTCATGCCTGCAGTTAGCCTCAATCGCAATGTACAGGTGAGGTATCTGGATTCATAAGGTATCTTGAACAAATGCTAGGTTGTGGGTGTAGCCCATGTTTGTTTGAATGACTTCCGGAATAATAAATCAAAATACTTCTGAACGAAATTATAACCATAACCAATGTTACTGTGTGAATTTGTCTTTTTTTGTAGGTGACCCTGATCACAGGATTAGAAGTACCAAAGAACATCAAATAACGACCTCTAACATGTAAGAATGTGGTACATCAAACGGTTGTACCTCTGGGTCCTCATTGAGGCAAAGCCACATCCTGATGCCATTTGGTTGGAGATTATGAAGGACTTTTCCAAAACATCTTAAATATAGAAGCATTTTTTTATTTGACATTTTTACTGGTACAATCAGATCTAAGTGTGTTTACAGTAAACTCATTCCAATTCTCATTCCCTTACCGGAGCAGGGACCTTTGTCTGTTTAGCTGAACTTCACCTAGCCATGTTTAGAAGACGTGAGCTTTTCCTGGTTACGATCGTTAGACGCTGAAGCTTTTAGTAGTGAAATTCTGCCGGTAGGTCAAAGTCACTGGGGTCACGCTGACAAACCAGCAAAGGTGCACAACCCTCGTTCCTTGAGTTCCTTTGTCTAGCTTGTTTTCTCAACTAGCCCTGCCCTGCCCTGCCCTGCCCTGCCGTACCCACTGCTGATTACCTGGACCAGGTGTGTTCAGATGATCAGAAAGATGTGCTGTCCACCCGCGCAAACCAGCACTGTCCTACTTGCTATATACAGTGTGATGTTTCAACTAAATATAATCAATATGTTTTGTAAAGTGGCAACTGTGATATACAATAGTGTCTTTATGCTTTGCTTAACTTTTGTCCTACTGGGCAACCAAATTTCAGCACAAACTCTTGCCTTGTCATTAACGGTTCACTGAATTAGCAAGTTGGATCTCTGGAAGCTTTACGATTGGAGCAACCAAACGTCAGGATGAGCTACCGTACAATGCTTGAATATCGTCTGGAGAAATCAAAACAGTATTGCGACCTCTGAAATTCTTTGGCTGCTCCCGTCAAGATCAAAGATACTGTAATAAATGTCACGTAAACTTGTCCTCCTTTGTAGGCCTTTTTAGATGTTCCCAATTTGGTGGTAAGGTTTAAACAGATCTGGTGGAATTGCTCCTCAACAGATGCTACGAAACACCGTACACAAATCTCAGGTTTAAATTCTCAGCTGGGATGGTTCTCCAGACACAGATTAAACTTTACACTGCCGTAGATAGGAAAACCATAGGCTCAAGCGGTGTCTGGGTAACAGGACCTTATGGGACCATCTTTGGCCTGGTTCTCTTAAAACTCTCGAGAATGTCACGCGTAAAAATAAAACGCTAACTGGGTACTACAGGTCTGGGACATACAGGAGAATCCTTTGCTGCTTGAAATTAGACACGTACTTCGGCGGGTCCTTAAGGAGCCGAAGGACACCGAAGTCTTCTACACTGTGACACACATGGAGGAAGCGGTTAACATTCCAGAGCGAGTTATTCATTTCTCTCGAAATGGATTATTTGTGTATATGTGTCGTTTCTAAGCTGTACAGATTTACAGTATTGTGTGGAAGCTAGTTTAGTTTTGCATGGTACCCGACGGAGCCGATGCGGCTCTAGCATGAGGTTTACAAACTTCTCGCATTCTTGTCTTGTATATAGTGTAAACAAACCGCAACTCGAAAGGGGGTTCGAAAGCTACGAATTTACAGTCCAAAACATATCTGACCCAAATTGTGCAGTTATCAATTCTTCAAATGCATTTTATCGTTTTGTAACGAGTCATTAAGTGTATTATTAAGTCACGTCATAACATTATGACATCATAGTGTTTTATTGCTGAAAGAGAAATACGGAATGGGAAATTCTTCAAGATGTGTTCGAATTCTGGTTCGTTTGTGTAGCTAAAATCGGAGATTCTTTTCAACAAAGAAATGATTAAAAAGTTCAGCGAAACAAATTCCCGTTAAAATCTTCTTTTCTTTGAAGAGATTTTTCCATCGTACAGGATGAAGTCTGCACTTTTTACGGTTGTGATTCTAATGTTACTCATCACTTTTGCAGTTAAGGGTTAAGGGCCTCGTTCAGGGGCCCAGCAGTGGCAGCAGGATGGACCTGTAAATTGAACCCCCCACAACCTTCTGATTACCAGGCCATAACCTAAACCAGCGGTTCCCAGCAGAGGGGTCCCGACCTACACGGTGGCCTCAGTGAGCTCTGTGGGGGGTCGTGTCATATTTTGAACAGTGTTGAGGCAGTGAGGAGCATTAAGAAGAACGCTTATATTGCTTTAGCTAATTTTATCCATGGACAGGATTAGGAACGACTTCATCAGGGGGACGACTCATGTTAGATGTTTTGGGGAGAAAGTCAGGGAGTCCAGATTGAGGTGTTTTGGACATGTCCAGAGGAGGGATAGTGAATATATTGGTAGGAGGATAGTTAGAAATGAAGCTACCAGGCAGAAGGTAAAGAGGAAGACCAAAGAGGAGGTATATGGATGCGATAAACGAGGACATGAAGTTAGTGTGTGTGAGTGAAGAGGATGTAGAGAATAGGGTTAGATGGGGACCCAAAATATTTTTTTGGGGAAAAAAGGGGGTCTCAGATAAATAAATAAAAAAAAAAAAAAAGGTTGGGAACCACTGAGATCCTCAGATTCCTCTCTATTTGATGAAATGTATACATAACCACTAGTGTTCAAACGGGGAACTGCAGCAAACGCTAATACAGGACCAACGAGGCAGGAATGAAGGTTAATGAGCTCAGCAAAGCACATGATTTTTGCATATGTATGTAACAAAAAAAAAAAAAAAAAAAAAAAAAATAGGCGGAGCCTCTGTTTAAAAAAGACGCAATCGGATGCTAACACTGTAACCTGCTGCTGGGAATTTTTATCATGAGAATTTCACCAATGTTTCAGTGTTCTACACATTCCTCGGCTTGATTTGGGAACCCGAGCGTTCCGTTCGGAGCGAGACCGCCGTTCCTGATGCGATCCTGTGCTGGGACTCTTTAATCAGTCGGTTTCGTAGCTGCGGTGTGGATTGTACACGTGATCATAGAGTGAAATACACAAAATGTTGTTTTTTTCTCTTTTCTCTCTTTCATATACAAGTAAAACTGTGATGAGCGAAGAACGAGTCTGACTTTCGCTTTTCAGTCTATTTGTTGAGTCTCTCTCTCTCTCACACACAGACACACACACTGTACAGGAATAAAGGTGATCGTATGTTAATAATGTTATGACATCATCAAGTTTCCGTCTTTTATCAAGCTTTGTGATATTTTTTGCCGTGTAGTTCATTTCTACCCATAATGCACTGCTCAGCATACATTTCAATAACAGGGACACCCCCCCCCCCATTCTTTCTATCAGTCTGTCTCTCTCTCTCACTTCCTGGTTTTGCTGGTTAATTTCTGGATGTCCTTGGAGTTCAGGAGTAACAGGCCGTTCTTAAAGCGGCCCACGTGTCCCGTCGGTTCCACGCCATTTTGCCGTTTCACGTTCCTAAAAAACAAAAAGAATAAAAGGAGTTTGTTAAAAACACAGAACAGGAAAGTTGACAAACACGCACACACACACACATTCTCCCTCTCTCTCTCACACACACACACACACACACACACTTGTCTGGTTAGCTATCCTTGTGGGGACTCTCTATAGGTGTAATGGTTTTTATACTATTACACAAACTTAATTTTTTTATTCCCTAACCCTAATCCCTACCCCTATCCCCTAATCCCTAACTCCTTATCATAACCTTTAACCCTAATCCTAACCCCTAACCCAAACTTTCTGTATTTTCACTTTTCCGAAAAATCTCATCCTGTGTGATTTAGAAGCAATTTTGGTCCCCACCAAGACACGAGTCCCCATGAGTCTTTGTGTATTCAGGTTTAGGTCCCCACCAGGATGTATAAACACGTACACACACACACACACGTCTTGTTAAAAGAAATTTCTCCTACTTTTGCTTTCCAGATGATTTCTTCTTCTTCTTTATTTGTGTTTCCTGTAGATCAAAGCACAGCAGTGTTAATAACACTTTTACACAAACACACACACATTACACACACAAATCACAGATCACATATAGAAGATCACAGTACAAGTCACATGACTCACAACTTTCATATCCTGTGTTTCTTTCGTCTTTTTCTCTTTCATCATCTGCTGGAGCACTTTATAATTAACGTACTCCTTCTTCGGAGGCTGATAAAACAATGGGAGGAAACACACACACACACACACACACACACACACACACACACACACACACACACACACACACACAAAAAAAAAAAAATCACCATCAAACGTATTCCTCTGAGTCATGTGACCACTTTAGCCCCACCCCTTTAGGGAAGTGTTTTTTTACCCTGGCTCCCAGCATGATGGCTCGGTCCTGCTCGAAAACTCTCTGCTGCTGCTTCTGGAATCCCGTGATGCCGAAACGGTGGACGTCCAGCCGGGCCTACGGAATAGCAAGGAACCACACACACACACACACACACACACACACACACACACACACACACACACACACACACACACACACACTTAAATCTATGTTCCCGATCCGCATGATGTGATAATGTTGTGAAAATAAAATACCTTTTCTATGCTGAGGACATCAGCTTCCTTTTTCTTTGTCTTCTTTTCTTCAGCTGGCTGTGAACACACACAACACACACACACACACACACACACACACACACACACACACACACACACATTAATGTTTAGTAATACTGTGTTTCATGTGGAAATCAGAATTGACTCAGATTTCGGCTGACCTTGATTTCTGCCTCTGCGGCTCGTTTTAATCTGTTTTTTTTCCGCGGATCCTGAAACGTAACGATTTCCACGTCCGGCGCTTTTCTTTCCAGCCCCTCGGACTCGCCGGCCGTCCTCATGGGCACGGCGGAGGTTCTTTTATCACCGGCGGCGTCAGTCACGTGACTAACAGAGTCGTCTTTCACACAGTCGAGCTTCGTTGAGTTCTCTTCCTCCGCTGACTGGTCTTCCCTTAACCGATTCCTCTTTTTCTGCTTTTTCTTCACTCGCTTATCGACTGATCCGTCTCCTGATCAGAGAGACAAGAAGAGAGACAGACAGAAATAGAGAGACAGACAAAAATAGAGAGACAGAAAGACAAAGACAAAAAGAGAGACACAGACAGTAAGAGAGACACAGACAGTAAGAGAGACACAGACAGTAAGAGAGACACAGACAGAAAGAGAGACAGCAAGAGAAGGGAGAGAGACAGAAAGAGAAAGAGAGAGAGAAAGACAGAGAGAGAGAGAGAGAGACAGAGAGCGAGAGAGAGAAAGAGCAAGATAAAAATTCCAAACATACAGAAATTCGAAACATGATAAAATGCTAGCTAGTTTAGCATCAGTTAAACTGCTGTTTAAAAGTGCACTAACCAAAATCGTACAGCTTGTTTATTATGCGATCTAAAACCTCCTGATCTACGCGGACGTCCTCTTCACTTTCTCTCTTTATTCGCTCCATCATTTTAAATACGGCAGGAAAAAAAAACCCCAATCCCTTGCACACAATTCTCACGTGTTTTTTTCTTTCTTTACACCCACATCCGCATTTCGCTTTATGTCCTGTCACGGCCACCGTCCGAACGGTTGCGTTTCCAGGAAGTATTTCATCTTCAGACGACAAATTTCAAATAACCTTTATTTTCTTTTTAGGTGCCCTTTCTAGGGAGTTAAATAATGCCGTTTGTACCCTATCTAGGGCACTTTATTAATCAAATCATCATTTTTTTGGATTAAACCGGTTTATTTTTGACACCACCCATGTGTGGTGTGTTGAAGAGCTAACAAAATGTTTGCAATGTAAACTTTACAGTTGATTTTTCAAAGATTTGTAGAAAAAAAAGTAGCATTTTATTAAGGATTTTGACTCAAAATGGCGTCTAAAGTATTTTTCTCGGTAAGAAAGGATGATTTTATTGCTTATTGCTTATTGGTGGTGGTGAAAAAAATGTTGCAATGATGTGCATAATTCACTTTGTTTGTTTATTTGTTTATTTATAGTCTATAACTTATTTTTATTATATAATAAACATGTACATGTCACATATTAAATTCGAATTACTGCATTTACACCTTCAGCTTTAATCCTAATCTGCCTTGTAACTGTATTGATTGATTTAAATACTTTATATGTCCTAACATGCAGCTCAGAGGTCCTGTCCCCAATAAGCGGGATGATTTCGAGGACATTCTTGAGGAGAGACGGAACTCCAGTGATCTGAGATACGCCTTTAAGTGTTACACGCCTGCGGTGTATCGAAACCTGGTGCCCTGTAAAGCCAGCATGCTGAAACACCTCGTCCTGCAGTCGGACGCCCTGAAATACGTCATCGAGCAGGTGAGCCAGACTAAAGCAATGGAGCACAGAGTGTATCCCAGGACTAAACTCCGGTTTTTTTAGTTCTGTCTGGTTCTCCGTAGGTGTCGGCGGAGAGCGGAGAGCCTCGTGAGGTGGTCCAGGAGGAGGTGTGTCAGGTGCTGGAGGAAATGGCTCACCGCTTGCAGCTCAGCATCGTCCGCTTCTTCGCCTTCACGCTGAGTAAAGCCTTCAAATCGCTGTTCCGCAGCGTGAGAGTCAACGAGGAGGGCGTACAGAGAGTGAGTATCTGTCTGTCCAGCTGTCCTTCATTCATCCGTCCATCCATCAGTTGATAAATCCATCCATTCATCCAATTTATAAATCCCTTCTTCTTCCCATTATCCATCTATCTATCTGTCTGTCGGTCTGTCCCTCCGTCCATCCATCCATCCATCCATCCATTCATCCATTCATCCATCCATCTACCTACCTACCTAACTTACTAACTAACTAATTAATCAATCCTCTACCTATACATCCATCTTTGTTATAAATCTATCTACTAATTAATCTATCCATCTTTTTTACTTTACCTAAAATGATAAATATCTAAAACATCACCTGAGAGCATTGGAAACCCGACCACCCATTCATTTAAAATCCCGGGTCATCATCACACGACCCTCAGTTTCCATGGATATGTTAATAATGTCCAGATGACGTGTGGATAATTGTTTTTTCCAGCTTCAGCAGGCCATTCAGGAGCACCCGGTGGTCCTTCTGCCCAGCCACCGCAGCTACATGGACTTCCTGATGATGTCCTACCTGCTGTTCACCTACGATCTGGCGCTGCCCGTCATCGCTGCTGGAATGGGTGTGTAGACTTATTCATGCGTGAGAACAAACATGGCGCTCAGCTAAAGTGCCCTCTTCTGTTGCAGATTTCATCAGCATGAAGTTTGTTGGAGAGATGCTGCGAATGTCAGGCGCGTTTTTCATCCGTCGCTCCTTTGGAGGAGATAAACTTTACTGGGCGGTTTTCTCCGAATATGTAAAAACCATGCTGAAGGTAAGAACCATCTGTTTATTTATCCATCCATCCATCCATCCATCCATCTATCTACATACCTGTCTGTTTGTCCATCTATTCATCCACACATCCATCCTTCTTTTCATTCGTCAATCTATCTAATAGTCTGTAGTTTAATTTTTTCCTCTCATCCATCGATTCTTTTTATCAATTCACCTCTCACACTCATTCCTTCTGTATTCATTTGATTCATTTAGTCTTCATCCATCTATCTATTATCTATTAGCATTTATCTATCTATCTATCCATCCATCTAGCTATCTATTCCATTAGTCTATTCAACCTCTATCTATCTACTATCTACTATCTATCTATCTATCTATCTATCTATCTATCTATCCTATCCATCCATTTAGTCTATTCAACCATCTATCTATCTATCTATCTATCTATCTATCTATCTATCTATCTATCTCCGATCATAATCTAGATCTAGCCATCTATCTATCTACATCTATCTATATCTATCTATCTATCTATCCTAGACTATCATATCTTATCATCTAGCTATCATATATCATCTATCTATCTATCTATCTATCTATCTATCTCCATCTATCTATCTATCTATCTATCTATCTATCTATCTATCTATCTATCTATCTATCTATCTATCTATCAGTCGATTTATCCATTCATTCATCTGTCAGTCTATTTACCACAACTCCACCAATCCATCCAGATATTTAGACTTTTCAACTATCCATCTTCCTATTCATCCATTAATTCATCTATCAGTCTGTTCATTTTACCATGACTCCATCCATCCATCCATCCATCCATTCATCTATTTATCTGTCTGGCTATTTTACCACAAATCCATCTGTCTATTCGTTCATCCACCAATGAACGAATAGACGGATGGATTTTCAATTTCTTTCACTCAACATTCTCTCTCTCTCCATCCTTATTTTCACCTCAATCCTTTAACGCATCATCATTTCACTACACACTTTTTCTCCTCCAGTAGTCCTCCAGTGCTGCTGACCTGAACCCTGGTCTCCTCTGTTTATTTCCACAGAACGGTTACGCTCCAATCGAATTCTTCCTCGAAGGCACCAGGAGCCGAACGGCTAAATCGCTCACACCAAAGACAGGTAACCTGACCGTCTGATCCGTCTGAACCGTCTGATCCGTCTGATCCGCCCTTCATCGTGTTTGGATTGAAAAAAAAAATGGTTTGTCTGTCTGTATTCTCCGTCTGTCTCGCTGAACGTAGGTCTGCTAAACATAGTCATGGAGCCGTTTTTCAAAGGCGAAGTCTTCGACGTGAACTTAGTGCCGGTGAGTATAAGCTACGACAGAATTCTAGAAGAGTCTCTGTACGCGCGAGAGCTGCTCGGCGTTCCCAAACCCAAAGAGTCCACGTCTGTGAGTAGTGCTCCGACTCTCGGTATCTCCTCTTTACATCTATAAAGTATATGTGAAACATGGTGGCGGTGGCATCGTCTATATCTTTTCTTTACACTTCTCTCTCTCTCTCTCTCTCTCTCATTTCGCCAGGGTCTGTTGAAGGCCAGGCAGATCCTCAGTGAGGATTTCGGTACCATGCACGTGTACTTCGGCGCTCCGGTGTCCGTGCGTAGCCTGGCACAGGGACATGTCAGCCGCTCCCAGTACAACCTGGTGCCCAGGTAACACACACGTTTGTATATCAGTTTTTGCTGCTACCACCATCATACTTCACTATGAATTCTGGGCGTTTCCTGTACTTCCCTATCGAAGCACAATAGTGGATGCATTTATGTTGATTAACACCCCCCACCCCTGAACATCTCCCTTAGACACATTCCTCAGAGGCCGGCGGCAGACACTCAGGCGTTCGTAAATGACGTCGCGTTTCAAATGGTGCGTCTTCAGGAGGAGAACATGGTCCTGAAGCCATGGGCGCTGATCGCCTCGCTGCTCCTGCAGAACCCAGACGGAGTGGAGCTGGCGGCTCTCAGCCAGCAGACAGACTGGCTCCGGCGTCTGGCACTCAGCTTCGGGGCCTTCCTGGACTGGCCAGGTACCAGTATACAGAACCAGAAAACTGTAGATGAAACTCAACTAAAGTCTTATAAAACTGACTGTCTGTCTCTTAAACAGACAGACAGTTTGAGTAGAAAGAGAGAGGGAAAAAGAATCCACAGATGAATGAAGAAAATTTTTAAAAGTTGATCTAAACCCCGTCTCCTTTGTTTAATGGGTCCTTCCTTCCCTTCTTCCTTCCTTTCTTTCTTCCTGCCTCCTATTTTCTTTCCTTCTTTCTTTCTTTCCTCCCTCGCCCTGTCTCTTTCTCTGTTTTGGTTTCTCCTCCTATGTTTCTCATGTCTCTCTCTCTTTCTCTCTTTCTCTGTGTCTCTGTTTCTGTCTCTCCTTTTCTCTCTCTTTCTGTCTCTCTGTCTCTTACTCTGTTTATGTTTCTCCTGTGTTTCTCATGTCGCTCTCTCTTTTTCTCTCTGTCTCTGTCTCTCCCTCTCTGTCTCTTTCTCTGTATATGTTTCTCCTCCTGTGTTTCTCATCTCTCTCTCTTTCTCTCTCTCTCTCTCTCTCTCTCTCTCTCTCTTTCTCCCTCTCTCTCTCTCTCTCTCTCTCTCTCTCTCTCTCTCTCTCTCTCTCTCTCTCTCTCTCTCTCTCTCTCTCTCTCTCTCTCTCTCTCTCTCTCTCTCTAACAGGCCGTGAGCCTTGCAGTAAGATAATCCGCTCCAGTCTGACTGTACACGGGAACCTGGCGTGTGAGTCTGAGGGGCGTGTGCGCCTGGTTGTCCCTGAGTCGACAGGGGCGGGGCTGAGTGCTGAGGAGGCGGAGTTTAACCGAGCAGTCACCATGCTGTCTTGCGGTTCCTACAGGAATCAGCTGCTGCATGTGTTTGTTAGGCCGTCCCTCCTGGCTGTGGCCGTGCACAGCGCAAACTCCAGCAGGAGAGGTGAGCGTCTGAATAAAGCGCTTATTAATGAGATATTATTCAAATATTCATTTATTCATTTTAATTATTTATTTATTAAATATTTATTTATGTGATTCAATGATGTCCTGTTCCAGACGAGATCTACAACTGCTTTGACTTCCTGAGGAACGTTTTCTCCAACGAGTTCATCTTCTGTCCAGGAGCCTCGGTGCAGGTCCTTGCGCGCACCACACCCAAACACACACACACACGCATATATATGATTTTTTTAGATTTAAGATTCTCAAGTGTGTGTGTGTGTGTGTGTGTGTGTGTGTGTGTGTGTGTGTGTGTGTGTAGGATTTTGAGGAGGCGTGTTGCCTGCTGGTCAAGTGCGGCGCTGTTCAGGATCTGCAGCAGGAGATTGTGATGTCATCGAGTGGACAGGAAACGATGTCATTCCTCTGTTCTCTCATAGAGCCGTTTCTCCAGGGGTACCAGGTACAGATTTGTTTTTTTTGTTTTTTTTATTCTAACCTTATGCTAATTAGTAGTTTTTTATTTATACAGTAATATTTTAAGGTGTTTATAGGCTAGCCATCCATTCAGCTTCCTGCTGCTATGCTGTGGCTGTTTCATCGACCAATCACAAGATAGATCCTGCGACAGCATTAGTACTCTTTAGTTTCATGAAGCAAAACTATAGGAAATAATAAAAATATGGTGGGTGTGTGTGTGTGTGTGTGTGTGTAGGTGGTATGTCGGTATCTGTGTGAGGACACACAGGAAGATCTTCCCGAGAAGAACTTCGTTCCCGCCGTGAGGAATTTCGCGCTCCGGCTCATCCTATCAGGTGATGTCACGAATATATTATCACTACAGTTAAGTGCAAAAGTTTGTGCGCCCTTCAATTAAGCAAATGCACTAAACGACGCCAAGTCTGTGTTTAATCAATAGAGTCGACTCCGAACGAGTCTCGCTCTGGTAACGGAGGTGTAAAAGTTTCTTCCTCTCCCTGTTTCAGGAAGTGTGAAGTGCTACGAATCGTTATCGTCCGATTTGCAGAAAAACGTCCTGGCTGCACTGACGCGACTGAAAGTCCTCAAGAAGCTTAAAGTGTAAGTTTGCTCGTCAAACGACTGGACACTTCATTTAAAGCTTCTTTAACTGATGACGTGTTTAATTCTCCAGCGGCGAGCAGGTGATTCTGAAGATCAACAGAATGGCCTTGACCTCATTGGAGGACACGCTGGGTGAGTGTGATGTCATTTCCTGTCTGAGGTCATTATTATTATTATTTATTTATAACTAGTGTGCACTTTATGACCCAGTTTTTATCCTGCAGGGGGTAAAATTTCCACTCAGAAGTCTGTCCTTGCTCGGCTGTAAGAGCACACACACACACACACACACACACACACACACACACGCGCACACACACACACTCATCGTACGTTTGCCTTTACTGCTTTCATTTGCATAATGTTTTGTGTCACGGCTTTTAAGCCAAAGTACAAGGACTGTTTGTCATCGAGCTTTAAGGAGCCGTAACCATCTGGGACATGCTCTGTGTCTCTCTCTCTCTCTCTCTCTCCACACACACACACACACACACACACACACACACAGTGTGTCTCAGTGTTAGCATCCTGCTGTGTAATCACTGCTTCACTTTTTGACTGCTATGAACTTTTATCATCAGCCGTTACTCGTTTTTTTTCTACGCTTTATTTAAGATAAGGGTTTTTTTTGGCACATAAACCCAGTGTGTATTTTCTTTATTTTTTATTATTAAAAAATACATTTTTTACATGTATTTTTTTGCTTTCTGAAACAACACTGCCATAAATAAGGTTAAAGAGTTGATTTTTTCGATTAGAATATGCAAACCACACGAACGGTGTTACATTCTACGGTATTTATTTAGGAAAATTGGCTAAGTGTGTCGTTGAGTTGAGTTGATGCAGGAAGAAGAATTCTCTAAGAATCGATGGTGAACAGCTGGATTTTGTCTGAAGGATTTGGGGTAATTTTATAATTTAGGATATTTTGTACACGATTCGGATTTTAGTCTGTGATTCAGGCTCGAGGTTCGGATTTAGTTTAAGAGATTTAGTCTAAACTATTTAATAGAAAAGTCTTTGGTTTGGGGTGCGATACTGAAGTTGGTCTGCATGAGTGTCGGGATAAATCCGGATTTGGTCTGGAATGTCAGTCCAAAGGTTGGAATCAGTCCTGAATCTCATCCGGATCTGGGTAATTGGGCGAATCTTAGATTTGGTTTCAAAAATCATTCTAAAGCTTGGATTTTTTTATAGGATTTCTTCATTCTAAAGTTTAGAATAAAGGAATTCCAAGGAATCTTAACGGCTTTGGGTTTGGATAATTAGCTGAGTCTTGGATTTGTTCTAGAAAGGTTTTGGACCCTGGTCTGGAATGTTATTCTACTTTGGAATTATTTTGGAATGTCATTCAGATGAGAGTACTTTTCTTCTAAAATCCGTCTTTTGGTCGGGGTGTCTGGATAAAGATTGGATTTGGGTTGGGATCCAATGATAAACAAAAGCCTAGAATGAGCGAATCCCTCAGAAAAATCCCTAAATTCCGATTATGGAATATTTTGCTAGTCTGCGTTATTATTCTGCGACATTATCGTTCTATCGCAGACCAAATCTAACCCTTTAGCAGATATTCTGGGTTTGGTCTAGAAAAGATTCGAAACAAATCCAGATTTGGGTTGGAAACTCTAGACTGAAATTAGTTTGAGATATTATACTGAGAGATTCCTACATTTTTAAGGCTTTAGGTTTGGATTTCTGGCTAAAAACATTGTAAATGTTAGTTTTGGTCTGGAATCTTAAACTAAAGTTTGGTACCTGGAGAGAAATGCGTAAACGGTTATTTACATCAGCTTAAGCTCGAATCTGAAATATATTCGACTTGTTTCGACTTGATTTCGGACTAGAGGCTGATGTTTTTGGTGGTTTTTAGGGTTTCGGGTTTGGGGAATCTGATCACTTCCGGGTTAAAGTTGGTATTTACATACTTTAGACTGTTACTTTTGGTTCGATCGGTTCTATACTGCTACCATATACACCAATGTTTACAGCATCTTTTAGCCATAGTGCAGTTTCCCGCCATGTTGCCAGTGGCAGAAACCTGACATTCTGAAATCTTTCTGGAATATTTATTTATATATAATGTCACGAAATATTCCTAAAGATCATAAAGTGCCAACAAAGCATTAAAAACATCACATAAAAGCTATGCATCAAATACACAACATTGTTAAACAGTGAAAGTGTCTTGTGATGTCATTTACGCGGATATTGTTGGCATGAGGTCACATCGCCCAAAACCTAGAGTCACATGGTTAAACTCGCCCCGCCTACAGCTCTGTTGTCCCCAGGTTCCTATGACGGGACACATTCTAAAGTCCATAATGTTTGTCATGTATGCTAACATGCTAGTTAGTATTAATGATTTTATAATGCTTTATAAAGGTTCAGATTTGGAGCGTGTGGTTTTTTTTGGTGAAGTTAATTATAAAGAATAAACGTGTAATATTTATATTTCTGTTACAATAATGTGCCAAATGTCATTTAAAACTCTGCTAAAAGCCGCTCAGGGAAATAAACGTTTTCAATGTGTGTGTGTGTTTATTAACTTTGCTTATTTGTTGCTTTTTATTTTTTGAATCCCCCATAATTTCACATGAAGACATGAAGCCATAAAACAGAGGTGACCAAACTCTGTCCTGGAGGATCGGTGTCCTGCAGACCAACCTGCACCAGCACACCTGCCTGCAAGGTTTTAAGTTCACGTAGCAAGAACTTGATTAGCTGGTTAAGGTGTGTTTGATTAGTGCTAAAGCTAAACTTCCAGGACCCAGTTTGGTCACCTGCCCTGCCCCAAAATGTGTGCAAACACTTTAATATTTCCACTTTAAGGTCTTTGGCAAACAAACACGTTTTCCTCTGGCTGACGTTTCTGTGCTTTTGGGTTTGTGGTGCTTTTCGTAGCATCACCAATTCAGTCTAATTTCACGGTTTGACAGCGTTTTTCTAATGAATAATGATTATCAGGGGTGTGTGTGTGTGTGTGTGTTTGTGGTTTTAATTTCTGTAATGACAATAAAGTTTGATAATCAATTGTGCGTTCATGCAGATGGTGTGTGTTTACACATATTTATGAGTTTTTAAAGAGCAAAGAGTCCCCACAAAGATAAAATCACGTTCTCGTAATTACCAAGAGTGTGTGTGTGTGTGTGTGTGTGTGTGTGCGGCTGTATGTCTGTAGAACAAACAATTACTAAAGGCCCTTACAATAAGCGATGTGAGCACCAAGAATGACCAAAGACTCCCACAATGTGTGTGTATGCACATGTATTTAGCCTTTTGTGAGGACCAACAATGTCAAAGTCCTTACAGAGATCTGATAGGGTCGAGTCCTCATAATCACCAAGGTTGTGTGTGAGCTCATGTGTCTGTCTGTCTGTCTGTCTGTCTGTCTGTCTGTCTGTCTGTCTGTAGCCCTATGAAGACAAACATTTACCAAGCGTCCTCACAAATAGTGTGTGTGTGTCTGTCTATAGCTATCAGAGCACCAGGAATTGTACCAACCAAATGTCCCAACAATCTTTGTGTGTGTGTGTGTGTGTGTGTGTGTGTGTTTGTTTGTACGAATGTATTCAACATTTTATGAGGACCAAAAAGGTGAAATTTGTGGTGTGTGTATGTCTGTCTCTAGACATGTGAGAAAATTGTGTGTGTGTGTGTGTAGGGACCAAAGGTGTCAAGAGGTCCCCACAATGATAGGATAGGGTCTTTGTAATAACAAAGTGTGTGTGTGTGTGTGTGTGTGTGAAAAATGTCCCTTTTTTCTGTGTATCTTTTGTCTGCAGTTCTTTATATCACCCCTAGATGGCACACACATCCTTTTTTCCCCTCAGTTCTGATGTGACAGTTACAGATGCTGGAGTTCAGCTGAACAAACAGACTTTCGGTGAAGATTTTAGTGCGTCGTTTGTTCAGTCAGCTTAGTTTTAGGCGTAAAAACCAGTCCACGCGTTTCACACCGCGCTAATTTCCCCTCGTCTACGTTTTTTTTTACGCCTGTGACGTTAAAACTAAATGAATTCCCCTCACTTTGTTCGTTGGTGTAAGGTTTTCGGTGCGTCTGGTTCAAGCTTTCCCTCAGCATGTCACGGGGCCGTCACTTCCTGCTGCGCTCAGCTGTGTGCGCCGTCGATGTCGACAGACTTTGATTGATTAGACTCATTTAGCAGAACACGACGGGCGCCTTCGAACTTAACAGGCGAGAGACGGCGCATAAGGGGACGTGATATGTAGACGCACTGACGTTAATTTGGCTAAATTGCTGCGTAATGAATGTATAATAATAAAAAAAAATAATAGAACACGTACTGTAGCTAAAATGTAGCTGATAAAGATTCCAGAACTGCGAGGCGACTGGAGCTAACAAGCGATAAAAGTCTCTCTGTAAAAATAACTAAACTCAAACTAGTTCCTGTTTTAAAGTTATTCAAACTCTGAGGTAAAAACAAATCTCAGTTTTAATTCGAAAGCTTTTCTGACCACATCTAATAAATCTTTCTACTTTTATTAACAAATGTGTTATTAAAGAAACAACAAGTAGCTTAGCGACTTAGCTAAGAGATTTTGGACGAGGTAGATTAGCTTCCGAGCGCTAGTGAATATAAACAGCGAGAGATATTAAATATAATCAAATAGCTAGCAACAGGAAGCACACGTGTAACACTTCCTGTTTGAACTGTATACAATTTAGTACCTTTAGCATTGAAGGTTCAATCCTAGAAGTGGATTAGCTGTCAAAACTAGTTAGCAGTTGGGGGTGGGCGTGGCAGTGATGTCACATGACATTACATGACATCACTATAATACCCGTCATGCACCTCTTGTTACTGTGCTGAGCGTTTTGATATGTCACATGGCAGTGTTTCAGTCCGTTTAGTGATTTCACTGATAATGGCTCTTGTTAGCTATGCTGGCTATTCTTGCTAAAGCTTTTTTTTTAGCGTGATTCCCTCGTTCCCAGTCCGTTTCTCTCTGTTCACCTCCCAGCATTAAAACACACACTGAAAACTCTGGGGACGTTACATTAGCTGTGCTTGAACCTTCGCTCACAGGAGGAGGCTCGTGTCAGCGCTCCAGGAATTTCCCCCATCGCTGTGATTACAGAGAAACGAACAATGTTGTGCGTAAATGGCGACGAATTAATGGCGGCAAAAAGATTTATTACAATTCCATAGAATCTAATTCGAAGCGGTAAACGCCGGACAGACGGTTAAATCTCATCGTCACATCGCCGATCGTCTGTGCAAATCATGGACCGGAAAGAAAATGGAATATGTATGTATATATATATTTTTTTTTTTTTTATTGTAAACGAATTTTTAATGTTTGGGTTATGTTATGTTACGTTTATGTAGCCTGACCATCAGCGATTTTAATGTTCTACATTTACAATCGCTAAATTCATTCATCTTCTATAGCCGCTTATTCCCTATTCGGGGTCACAGGGATCTGCTGGAGTCTATCCCAACCGTCTCTATAAGGGTGAAAGACAGGAGGGGGGACACCCTGGTACAGGTCACCAGTCCATCACAGGGACACACACACTCACACTCACTCCTATGGGCAATTTTGAATCACTAATCAATCTAACATACATGTTTTTGGACTGTAGGAGGAAACCGGAGAACCCGGAGTAAACCCACACAAGCACAGGGAGAACATACAAACTCCACACAGAAAGACCCCTGCAGGGGAATCGAACCCAGAACCTTCTTCCTGTGTGTGGCTAATTTATAGTAATAGTTAGCTAAATTTGTCGTAAATAGTTACGGGTTTTTTTTACACAGCTACACTTCTGATTTTTTTGTTGGTAAATGCAGTCAATATTTTGCTGCTAAAAATTTTAAACATTAATCATTATCAAATAAATTGTATAAAAAACTTTAACTGACTTTAGACAATAAAATACAAACGAAAAAAAAACCCAAAACAAAAATAAACGTTTAACTTGATTGTTTTTCGTTTATTATCAAGTAAAAAAATCCACTCGTCCGTCTGGAAGACTTTTGTTATGAAGCTCTGACACTGGAGACTCATTTTATCAGAGTTGACAGTTTGCCCCTCTTGGACGGCGTGTGTGTGTGTGTGTGTTGTGGTGGTGTGTGTGTGTGTGTGTGTGTGTGTGTGTGTGTGTGTGTGTGTGTGTGTGTGTGTGCGCGCACATTACAATAAATTATATTATGAAATTACAGCCTCTCAGTCTGATCAGCACTATTCAAATGAGTGTGTATAACACATTAACCAGCTGTGTGTGTTGTGTGTGTGTGTGTGTGTGTGTGTGGCGGGGGAGAGAATAAGCACTGTAATCGCCTTTGTGGCTTCGCTGCTAGCCAATTAGCATTACCAAATGACTTCCATTGGGTTTCAATGGAGCTTTTCATTAAGTGAATGGCGAAGGCTGCTATAATTAAAATGGTTTAAAAGGTAAACTCGTTTATAGCGCAGCCAAAAAAGCTTTCAGCATCACTATTCCAGTTCATCAATCCCGCTTACACACACACACACACACACACACACACACGTGCTCTGGTATTTGATGACAGGCCAGTGATGACAAACTGAATGGAATGCAGCCGGCGAGAGATAATCCCAGGAAATGAATAAACTGCTCCGAATCGCTGTTGCGCTAACGTCGTCCCACTTTTATTAGAAAACTGTTTTTTTGCGAGCGCTTCGCAAAATTAGCTTCCCTCGCTGACATTAACGTTACTACAGACAAATACTCATATTTACTAGATCGTTTAAAACAAACTTTGGACAAAAAAATTCATTCCAAGCACCAAATATATAATATATTATTTTACCAACAATACTGGGTTTAAAAATAACTTTTATTTTGAAAAGTATATATGTATATATTAATTTTACATCTAAAAAGTAATTTTTGGCTATTAAAAAAAACTACAAAAAATAATTCTAAATAAAGTCTCATAAATAAAACTTACAAACATAAGAATGCAGTCGTGTATCGTTAGCTGTTATAATAATACCCAAAAAGTTTTTTCTTAACTGAACAGAGCGTTAGTGTTTTATTTCTGTATGTTTATATCAGCACCGTTTTCACTATTTTAAATAGTAAATAAATCTGGCTTTTATTTAAAAAAAACCAAAATGAGCATTTTTTTTTTTAGAAACATTCCAAATATTTCACATTTTTAAAATTAATTCTAAAAATTGTTTAAAATTGATTTTTTTTTTTTTTTTTCATGGGATTCAGTATTCTTTTGGTGTGCAATGAATAATTTTAGTTTTAGTTTAATTTGAATATTGAGCACAACGTCGTTACCCTACTAGCATAGCTAGCGATCCAAAAAAATTCACTCTTACGTATTTTAAATAACCGTAAATGTAAACCGTCCGCTAACGTTCACACCTCTGTTGACTGCCTGAGTTCTTCACTGTTTCTATTTAGAGGCTGCCATGCAGGAACTTCTTAAGCACTCAAAGTCCAAGGACCATGAAAATAACTGATAAAGAAGGAGCAAGAAAGAAAGAGAGAGAGAGAGAGAGAGAGAGAGAGAGAGAGAGAGAGAGAGAGAGAGAGAGAAAGAGAGAGGATTGGATGGATAAGTGAAGGAAGGGAGAGATACTAGAAAGGGTCAGGCAGGGTTATCCGAGCCAAAGAGAGAGAGAGAGAGAGAGAGAGAGAGAGAGAGAGAGAGAGAGAGAGAGAAAGAGAGAGAAAGGATTGGATGGATGAGTGAAGGGAGGGAGAGATAGTAGAAAGGGTCAGGCAGGGTTATCGGAGCCAGAGAGAGAGAGAGAGAGAAAGAAGGAGAGAGAGATAAAGAAGGATTGGATGGATGAGTGAAGGGAGAGGCAGATAGTAGGAGGGGTCAGACAGGGTTATCGGAGCCGGAGAAAGAAAGAGGGAGAGAGAAAGAAGGAGAGATTCGTGAGCTATTCGGAGAGCTGCAGAACGTTATTGGTCTCGTCGCTCGCCTCCCACTGAGAGCAGAGGCCACTGCAGTGAGCTGTACAACCTGTCAGGGGTTTAGAGGAACGACGAGTGTGTGTATGTAAGTGTGTGTGTGTGTGTGTGTGTGTGTGTGTGTGTGTGTGTGTGATAGACAGATAAATGGCTACATCTGAGTGTCTGGTGTTTCGGCGAAGACGAGTGGGAGATGGAGAATTGTTACCACAGAGGTGAAGAAAATCTCTCACTCACTTCAACTGGAAAACAGATTTTACGAGCGGCCGCCAAAACATCGTTATTTATAGACGTCAACGTTAAAAATCGACGCTTTAGTCAAGAGCGCTTATAAATTCTTAAATCTGATTGGTTAAAATGGTTCTTTTATTATTCCAAACTAAATGTGTATAAATATATAACCTGTTCCAGTGAGGAAGGCGTGTCCTATTAATCTCTCAGTCCCTGGTAGGTAATAGAGAAGGCGTGTCCTATTAATCTCTCAGTCCCCGGTAGGTAATAGAGGAGGCGTGTCCTATTAATCTCTCAGTCCCCGGTAGGTAATAGAGAAGGCGTGTCCTATTAATCTCTCAGTCCCCGGTAGGTAATAGAGGAGGCGTGTCCTATTAATCTCTCAGTCCCTGGTAGTTAATAGAGGAGGCGTGTCCTATTAATGTCTCAGTCCCTGGTAGTTAATAGAGGAGGCGTGTCCTATTAATCTCTCATCTCTCAGTCCCCGGTAGTTAATAGAGGAGGCGTGTCCTATTAATCTCTCAGTCCCCGGTAGGTAATAGAGGAGGCGTGTCCTATTAATCTCTCAGTCCCCGGTAGGTAATAGAGAAGGCGTGTCCTATTAATCTCTCAGTCCCCGGTAGGTAATAGAGGAGGCGTGTCCTATTAATCTCTCAGTCCCTGGTAGTTAATAGAGGAGGCGTGTTCTATTAATCTCTCAGTCAGTCCCTGGTAGATAATAGCAGAGGCGTGTCCTATTAATCTCTCAGTCCCTGGTAGATAATAGCAGAGGCGTGTTCTATTAATCTCTCAGTCCCTGGTAGATAATAGCAGAGGCGTGTCCTACTTAATGTCTCAGTCCCCGGTAGATAATAGCAGAGGCGTGTGTTCTATTAATCTCTCAGTCCCCGGTAGATAATAGCAGAGGCGTGTCCTATTAATCTCTCAGTCCCCGGTAGGTAATAGAGGAGGCGTGTCCTATTAATCTCTCAGTCCCTGGTAGTTAATAGAGGAGGCGTGTCCTATTAATCTCTCAGTCCCCGGTAGGGGGTAATAGAGAGCGGGCATGTTCTATTAATCTCTCAGTCCCCCGGTAGGTAATAGAGGAGGCGTGTCCTATTAATCTCTCAGTCTCCGGTAGGTAATAGAGAAGGCGTGTTTTATTAATTAATCTCAAGTCAGTCTCTCTCCCAGTCCCCAGTAGTTAATAGAGGAGGCGTGTCCTATTAATCTCTCAGTCCCTGGTAGGTAATAGAGGAGGCGTGTTCTATTAATCTCTCAGTCCCCGGTAGGTAATCGCAGAGGCCTGTCCTATTAATCTCTCAGTCCCCGGTAGATAATACCAGATGGGGTGTCCTATTAATCTCTTAGTCCCCGGTAGGTAACAGAGGAGGTGTGTCCTATTAATCTCTCAGTCCCTGGTAGGCAAAAGAGAGGCTTGGCCTCTTTGACAAAGGTGTGGCCTCTGTTTTTTCTGGCTTTTTGAAGGAGGTGTGGCCTCTGTGTGCTCAAGTCTCAGTGAAGGAGGCGTGGTCTCTGTTACTTTCAGTAAAGGAGGCGTGGCCTGTTTGTTAGTCTCAGTAAAGTAGGCGTGGCCTGTCTGTTAGTCTATTTTTAGGTTTATTTGTTAATCTCAGTAAAAGGGGCGTGGCCTGTTTGTTAGTCTCAGTAAAGAAGGCGTGGCCTGTTTGTTAGTCTCTGTGAAAGGGGCGTGGTTTATTTGTTAATCTCAGTTAAAGGGGCGTGGTCTCTGTTAGTCTCAGTGAAGGAGGCATAACCTCTGTGTCCAAATAGTAAATAGAAAGCTGCCTTTGGTCTTGTGCAGGTAGTGCTGCAGTGTGTGTGTGTGTGTGTGTGTGTGTGTGTGTGGTGGAGTGTGTGTTCCTATCTGAGAGGAAGAGAAGAGTGTGTGACAGCAGTAACTCTTCTCTCCAGTCCGGGTGAGGTGACATATCGGACAGGTGTCTCAATGATCCATCAATACACTGTGTGTGTGTGTGTGTGTGTGTGTGTGTGTGTGTGTGTGTGTGTGTGTGTGTGTGTGTGTGTGTGTGTTGGAATAAATCATCGATTTCCAGAGAACATTATCCCTCGAATCTAAACTGAACCAGATGCGGTGCTGCGAAACTGGGTGATAGAACCTTCAGCACTGCCTGAGGAAGACAGTAGATGTCGTAGAATATGAACACTAAGCAGCAAAATTTTCAACCAATAAGAACGCAGCATTTCATGGCGTTGTAATAAAACTGACATAATTCGACTTTCGACTAAAAACTGTAATTATTTATGCAACAAACAGATGGGCAGGACACGGGAATTCAGTGTGTGTGTGTGCGTGTGTGTGTGTGTGTGTGTGTGTGTGTGTGAGTGTGCGTAAATGGTCCTCTCTCCCAGACTGCAGGTGTGTAGGAGTGTAAGTATTAATGACTAGTCGCCTGCAAAGCAGTATATCACCTTCTGCACCTGTGTGTGTGTGTGTGTGTGTGTGTGTGTGTGTGTGTGTGTGTGTGTGTGTGTTAAGTGCACATGATGGTGTAAAACTTTAGTAGCATTGTTGAGTTACATATGGAAAAAATATTAGTAATTTTAGTGAAAGGGCCGTGTCCTCTGTGTGTGTGTGTGTGTGTGTGTGTGTGTATCAGTTACAGCGAAAGAGGCGGGTCCTCTGTGTGTGTGTTTGTGTGTGTGTATATTAGTTTCAGTGAAGGAGGCATGTCCTGTGTGTGTGTGTGTGTTTGTGTGTGTGTATATTAGTTTCAGTGAAGGAGGCATGTCCTGTGTGTGTGTGTGTGTGTATTAGTTACAGTAAAGTAGGCATGTCCTTTGTGTGTGTGTGTTACAGTGGAAGTGACGTGTCCTCTGTGTGTGTGTGTGTCAGTTACAGTGAAGAAGCCATGTTCTGTGTGTGTGTGTGTGTGTGTGTGTGTGTCAGTTACAGCGAAAGAGGGAGGCGTTTCCTCTGTGTGTGTGTTTGTGTGTGTGTGTGTATATATCAAGTACAGCAAAAGTGGCATGTCCTCTGTGTGTGTCAGTTAAGTAGGCGGGACCTATTTGTAATTGATTGTGAAAGAATTAAATAAATAAATGCCACACACACACACACGCACACACACACACACGCACACACACGCACACACACACACACACACACAAATATTGTGCATGTCAACATTTCTGTAACTCTTCAGCCCGAGTGTGTGATCGGTGTACTGATCGGAGTCTTCACACACCAGCGACACAGGTGACCCTACAGGTGCTGTTCTGTTCATAAAATCTGCAGCACATATACTCTAACACACACACACACACACACACACACACACACTCAGAGCTCAGGGCTTCACGTCAGCGGCCTGTATTGCATGATTGATGGCATTAAATTGCCTTTATCCGAAGCTTTATCAGGATTTAGCAGCCTCCAGTACCGCTGAGCTCCACCGCCTCTGTTTTCATAAATCACACGGGTAAAAGACCCGGAGAGAGAGACAGAGGAGAGGACAAGAGAGAGAGAGAGAGAGAGAGAGAGAAGGAGAAACAGGTGTTGGGAGGTGTGGATGAGAGCAAAGATAGTGGATTTTAGGAGAAAGACAGAGTGCGAAAGAAATGGAGAGAGAGTTTATAGGAAAAAGTGACGTGAGGTTTAGTGCGAAGTGGAAAAAAAGAGAGAGAGACAGACAGACAGACAGAGAGACCGGGAGAGACAGAAAGAGAGAGAGAGAGACCAGGAGAGACAGATGAAGAGAGACAGAGAGAGAGGGAGAGAGAGAGAGAAAGGAGGAGACAGAGAGACAGAGAGAGAGAGACTGTGTGAGATAGAACCAGAGAGAAAGAGAGAGAGAGATAGAGAGAGAGGGAGAGATAGAGAGACAGACGAAAAGAAAGAGACAGAGAGGCAGAGACAGAGACAGAGAGAGATGAATGAGCTGACTGAAAGTCTGCGTTATATTGATGAAGAAACATGTGTAAATTTCTCGACCATAATGGAAACCGTCAATCTGTGTGACTACAAGCAGGAAACCGTTTCTTTTATTCTGCCTCTCCTTATTTACAGCACTGTGTGTGTGTGTGTGTGTGTGTGTGTGTGTGTGTGTGAGATGATGTAGTGAGTGAAAAACTTTTTTTTTGAAATGATTTTAATTCTCTTTATAAATGAAATAGAATAAATAGAATCAAAGAGTCGAGTATCGTGAATCGTGAATCGTGACTCCTCAATTCTATTTTATTAGTAAAGCCATTTTTCGTCTTACTAAAACTATAAACATTGTGACACACACGTTTATCGGATATCCTGTATACATTTTACCCAATCAGAGGACGACCTGAAGTGTCACAGCTTAGTGTGTCGTTGATTACCTGCACCAGGTGTGTTCAGTCAATTAAAAGCTGGAAGATACCATCTCAGACGGGAGGGGGGTGGAAGAAGATCAGGTTTATTTGTATCTCCTAACTTTTGATTGACAAAAGGGTTGCCCACCCCTGCAAATATCACCGCTAATCATCACCTCATGTAACACTGGTAAATTTCTGAGCCAAACAAAAAAGAAATACATAAAATGACTGGCGATATTTAAGGAAGGTGAGAAAGAGGTGTGTTTACGTCCCCTTTCACTCAATGGCGTCTTTATTTGTGACCCTTTTAACAGCGATGGTTCGGCCCGGTGTCCTGTGGGCATGAAAGATAAGCAGCTGAAATAAAGAACAGATGGTCTCATGTATTCGTCTGATTACTGTCAAAGAGAGAGAAAGCGAGAGAGAGAGAGCCAGAGAGAGAGAGAGAGAGAGAGAGAGAGAGAGAGAGAGAGAGAGAGAGAGCCAGTGAGAGAGAGAGAGAGAGAGAGAGAGAGAGAGCCAGTGAGAGAGAGAGAGAGAGCCAGTGAGAGAGAGAGAGAGCCAGAGAGAGAGACAGAGAGAGAGAGAGAGAGAGAGAGAGAGAGAGAGAGATCGTCGGCGTTGATATGGATGACCTTTCTCCAACTCGCCCCGCTGTAAAAGACCGCGAGCGCAGAGAGATTTAATCGAGTGAAGATGACACGACGCACTCAGCAACTCGGCAAGTCTCCACGCTCCACTCTCTCTCTCTTTTTCTTCTTCTTCTCTTTCATCGCTCGTCTCTCTCTCTCTATCTTCCCCTCCCCGCTGTGTTTTCCTTATGAAGAATATTCCAGAAGGCGATATAAGTTTAGATGAAGAACAAAGCCAGGATTCATGAGGGCTGTTTCAGCTTCATTTCTGGATGATCTACTGCTCCAGACTTGGGGCATTTCTCTTTTCCTTCTTTCTGGCTGCCCCTTTTTTTTCCTCCTCTGATTTTTCTTTAGGAAGAATTGCGGTTTCCGCTGCACTCATTAAGTTTCTTGGACAGTTTTCACTGGTTTTTCCGAAGAACCTTTGCGAGCCTTTGCTTTTACACAGTCTGTGTAAGGCAGCTGCAGCTTGCTGCCTTTCACTGTTACCCCAATAACCCCAGTTGCCAGAGCTGGGAATCGAACCCACAACCTTTGGGTTGGTAATCCAACACCTTAACCATGAGCCACCACTTCCCTCAAGTTACGGTAGCTATATGTTATATGTAGCTATAATGCTAATTTTATCATTATTATTATTAAGGCGTTGTAATGCTATTAAGAAGATCATGGGTTTAATTTCCATCTCCAACTGGCTGCCACTGTTGGGCCCCTGAGAGTGGCCCTTAACTCTCAACTGACAGTTAAATAAAAGGAAAGGGTAAATGTAGGTCGCTGTATATAAGGGCATCTGCCAAATGCCAGAAATGTAAAACTAAAGCAATATTATTATTATTGTAATTATATATATATATAGATGTTATTAATAATATAAAAAATAACATGAACTAGTATCTAATAAATCTATCCAGCTATCAACTTTATTATAACTAATTTACAATTTAGTAATAACTAATTATTAGTTTTATGTTTATGATTATTTCCTCAGCTAGTCTTTATTATTGGTTATGTAGTTAATGAATACAAATTTACAGTTGACATTATTTCCTTAGCAATTAAAAAAATTATTAACACACTTAAATACATAGAAATTTTTAAAAAGTTACTATAAATTATGAGTTTTTCTACCAATTACTATAAAATCCTTACTTAATATTAGTTTCTTAGTTACTATGTTACTTATACTAAGTTGATTACTTATTATTTAGTAATATTACTTTATAGCCTGATGTTATTTCTTATTAGTTACTGTATTTACTTCAGCTTTTAAGTTATTGCAACTTATTATTTACTAAAAGTTCACGAAATTGTTGCTGTCACTTACTAGTTGTAACTCACTTTGTCGTAAAGTTCTTTTAATATTTACATGTTTGTAGATTCTTTCTAAATATTTGTTTATTAATTAGTGTCATTAAATAGTTCCGGTTAGATGATAATCATTTATTTCCTATTGTTTTTAGTCTGTTAGTTCAATAAATATTAGTTTTCTGTTTAGTTTCTTTTCCAGCTGAAATTTTTTTTACTACTCACTGTTAAGTTATAAGTGTAAATAAATCATTTTTTCTATAGTTATAATAACTTACTAGTAGTGTTTTTTATAGGTTATTGTTAGTTTCTTAGTTTCTTTAGTATTTAGTTATTTGTTATTTTTTTAAAACGGTTATTTCTTATTTGTTATTAGTTACTTTATCATTTTCTAATAATTTCCTAGTTGAAATTTTTCCTCACTGGTTATTACTTACTTACTCATTTTTAATTTTATTACCATTTACTTGCTTTTAATTATCCGAGGCTGTTACTCAATAATACTTCATACCTTCCTACTATTTATTATTATGTGTTATTATTTACTTGTAGTTAATTACCCACGGTTAGTTATATTAGTTAATTGCTTAGCTTTATTTGAATAAAAAATGTTAGTTTGTTAATAATATTTTTATATTAGTTAATGTTGAAATTACTACTAGTTTGTTTTTTTACTAGTAGTTTTAGTATTTAACTTAAAATTGAGTATTTAATAGTAATAGTAATAGTATTTAACTCTTTTACTCACTTTTACAGCTCAATGTATACATTTTTTTATCTTAGATTTAAGATTAGAAATTTTTGATGAATATTTTTTTTATTCCTTTATGATGTTAATTAATTAGATTAGTTAGTTGTATAAATCTACTGTGTGTGTGTGTGTGTGTGTGTGTGTGTGTGTGTGTGTGTGTGTGATTTACACTCCTACACATTCATCACATTCTAGTCTAACGTCCCGGTAGGAGAATGTTTCCTATCGATATCACACTCGCACCTTCCGCTTCCTCTCCCACTTACGCCCGGTTGAGCGACAGAGGACGGGAAGTGAGCGAGCGGAGGAGGAGGAGGGATGGAGGAGGGAGGAGGAGGAGGGATGGAGGAGGAGGGAGGGGAGTGGGACAGAAGCGAAATTGAAAACCTGCTGGAAAATGAGATTTCAAATCAACTTCTACCATGGGAATGAACATGGTGTGGTTTGTGCCCCTGCAGTGATGCATTGTTGTGGCTGTGTTATTAGGATCAGTCACACACACACACACACACACACACACACACACACAGTGATGGCTCTTTATGTCCACGGTAGAATGCAGGTGATCATATGGAGTCATTCGCTTATGGATCGTATTCCACCAGATTTACCAGCATGGCTGCGTCGCTGTGGGTTGAATACTGGACTCTGATTGGTTGGAAGGTTTTTAATAACTTTCTGAATGATGTGTGAGGTTAAAGTAACGCTGCTCGGATAGAACTGAAAAAAACCAGGAAGTAACAGTTATTTTACAACATTTAGCTGTAACTGTTAGTTGATAAAAACTATTTTGTTCTACTATAATAAATAAATAAACAAATAAATAAATAAATAGGGCCGTGTGTTAGCGAGCGCATCACCATACGATACACGCTACGATACATCGGTCACGATACAATATTTTATAATATATTGCAGTACAATTTATACTGCAATATATTGCGACGCACTTATTTTTTTTTCCGCCATGTTGTTTTTAAGACATTAAAGGTATGTGTTAGCTACAACTACAGAAGCGGAGAAGGAAGTGGTTCGACACACACTGAGGAGTTAAATTAAATACTAACATAAATGTTAAGCAGTTTTAAAATGTAAAAATGTACATATTTATCGATACTAGAGGTCACGCTGTCCTGAAAAAAATATCACGATACGTTGCTGTGTAACGATATATTAAAATAAATAAATAAATAAATGAATGAATGAAATCTACATGACCTTCCTGTATCTTCCTGTCCAATCAGGAAGCGCAAACATTCAGGGACAGGCCAGACTCCTGAGACATATCGGAGACTTCATTAACGAACAGGATGATGTCATTCTATAATGCGTTGAAATGGAACAGTCACAACTATATAAATATAAATATATGCACCTATACGTAAATATAGAAAGCGCAGATAGATTTTGCGTTACAGTGATCAGTTTGTGTAATTGTATCGACGCAATTGTATTCGGGAAAGTCAATTTTCCTGCACGGAAAGAAAAAGCCAAATAAATCATGACTGAAATGAAAATGAAATAGAGAGAGAGAGAGAGCAGAGAGAGAGAGAGAGGAGAGGGAGAGAGAGGAGGAGGAAGAGGGAGAGAGAGAGAGATGAGAGAGGGGAGGAAGGAGAGCAGAGAGAGGGAGAGGGAGAGGGAGAGAGAGAGAGAGAGAGGGAGAGAGAGAGGAGAGAGAGAGAGGGAGAGGGAGAGGAGGAGAGAGAGGAGAGAGAGGGAGAGAGAGAGAGGAGAGAGAGAGAGAGAGAGAGAGAGAGAGAGAGAGAGAGAGAGAGAGAGAGAGAGAGAGAGAGAGAGAGAGAGAGAGAGAGAGAGAGAGAGAGAGAGAGAGGAGGTAAACAGTGTGTGTGAGAGAATCACTGCGAGTGCTGAGACTTTCATTCAGCTCCAAACAAATAGCGATGTCTCGCGAGCCGACGCCCGCGGCCTACAGTAGCTATGACAACGTTGCCCCGTGGCTTACAGGACTAATACGACACACGCACCTCTGATACATGTGTGTGTTTGTGTTCGTGTGTGTGTGTGTAGGAATTTTTGGTAGGGAATTTTAGGAGTCTGCCGTGCTTAACCTTCATATTGTCACCGATCCTCAGAGATTAAGGGAGAAAGTTTGCCAAATAAGGTTAAAAATGCCTTTTTTATTCAATACCAGCCAGGGGCCACAGACGAGGGGATTCAAACCGACTCGTCGTGCGCTCTGCACTTCCTGGTGTGTCACATGACAACTGTTTATTTTTTAAATAGTTCTTTACCTCTTCTATTCCACACCTTCATTTATTTTTGACTGACTGATTTGCGAAGTCGCTTTTGATCCTGTATCGTTAGCATGTAGACGCATCTTAATACCGACGCAATATTAACGACTGTGTAGTACATCTCCCAGGGCCACTATTTCTATCTATCTATCTATCTATCTCTCTAATCTATCTATCTATCTATCTATCTATCTATCTATCTATCTATCTATCTGTCTGTCTGTCTGTCTGTCTGACAGTATGCCTGTCTATCTATCTGTCTGTCTGTCGGTCGGCCTGTCTGTCTGTCTTTCTGTCTGTCCATCCGTCCATTCGTCTGTCCATCTATCCGTCTATCCATCCATCCGTCTGTCTGTCTGTCTGACTGTATGCCTGCCTATCTATCTATCTATCTATCTATCTATCTATCTATCTATCTATCTATCTATCTATCTGTCTGTCCTGTCCGTCCGTCTGACTGTATGCCTGCCTATCTATCTGTCTGTCTGTCTGTCTGTCTGTCTGTCTGTCTGTCTGTCTGTCTGTCTGTCTGTCTGTCTGTCTGTCTGTCCGTCCGACTGACTGTCTGTATGTATGTATGTAAAAGTATAAATGCAATTGATCTGTTTGAAATGCGTAAAAAATAGCCATAAATTAGACTTTAATTTCCCAGCATCACCGAGTTACTAATGCCGGGCCCCTAAGCGAGGCCCTTAACCCTCGACTGCTCAGCTGACATAAAAGAAATCAGCTAAATTTAAGTCACACTTTTAAAGGGCATCCAACAAAATGTAAATGTGAACATTGTGTTTATATTTATGTGCCCTTTCAAAACGTTGTAGGGGCCCCCAGGTAAGGCCCTAAACCCCGTATGATGGCTCTCAAGAATCTTCACTTTATTTACCAAACATTTTTCCTTTATTATAGTTTATTTAATTATATTTGTAGTTTACATAGTTTTGAGAAAAATGTAATTGTTTATTATATATTTTTGGGGAATTTATATTTTTATTTGACTCAGCTGAGCGGTTGAGGGTTAAGGGCCTTGCACAGGTGCCCGGCAGTGGTGGATTGGTGGTACTGGAAATTAAAATATTTTGTATGAACACAGACCTTCTATAAAGCATGTGTCCTGTATAAAAATAATTATACTGTGGAATTAAAGGTGGTTTTTATTAGAAACTGATTTCCCATCGGAGCGTCTGACGTTCCAGACGCTTTAATTTACTCGCCGTTTTGGTTAGTTTTTCTTTATTGAGGTCGTTTGTCGAGTCTATTTCAAAAGAACTGAGTTTAAAATAAAGAAACCGTTTACCATCTCATACGGCAAAAATAACGTCTGACTCAACCATAACACACTCGTGTGTGTGTGTGTGTGTGTGTGTGTGTGTCCCAGCACTGATGAAAGAGCTGCTTTTCCTTGCGCATCTTCAATTTCAACTCGATTTATGGCGTAGAGAGTCTATTAGCGTGTATTGACGAGCACTTATCTAACCTGCAGGGGGCAGAAATCATTTTTATTAGTGTGAAAGGA